>CM054124.1:90145629-90171917 GCA_028751855.1 Ambrosia trifida
TTAGTATTCTTAGATTAATATCAAGTATTTCCAAATTAAATATGGATCCATACATACAAACCATATTTTGAAGCAATATAGTGTTGTCGTGTAGTCAAAACCATATATATATATATATATATATATATATATATGTATATTTTCAAATCATATTAAATTTATGCTAAATAAAATTCATGTTCAGTATGCGACATAAAAAAAATATGACTGGGAGAATAGAGCCAAATAATGTCTCTTGTTTTCTTCCTTTAAATAATACACATATGGTTTTCAAGTTTGTAAACATAGATGACTTCTCTAAATTTATTTGCATGTTTCTAGTTTCATGCTTACTATCAAAACAGACTCTATATATATATATATATATATATATATATATATATATATATATATATATATATATATATATATATATAAACTCTTTCCTTTATTTGCTTTCCATTCATTATATATCTATATATATTTTTTAGAACATCTACTATGGTGAAACACCCAAAGCAAAGAAAATTTATCATTTACCTTAAATAATCGGATGGATGAGGAGTAGGTGTTGTACAACAGCGAAGGGAACTAGCGGAGACCGAGACGGAGTAAAAGTTGGCACGGTGGTTTGATCCACCGGAGATCCCGATGCAACGGCAGCACGACAAAACAAGGTGGTGGTTGTCCTTGGTCGGATTTGCAGGGTGGCCGAGGGGAGGTGATGGTAAGGTGTCAGAGTAATGGTGAGGGTTGTCGGGTTTGTGTGTACCGGTAAGTCTCGTCGCGCAAAGAAGTGCCAAGGTGACAAGTGGTTTTGTTTGGTGAGGGTTCAAAGGTTACATAAAGAATCAAGATATATAAATCAAGTTGTGTCAGTTTAATATGGTTAAATGAAATAATCAAGATCCGAAAATGGTGGGTCTTGATTGGTCAACATACAGGTTCTAGGAAGGTCTTGATGATGATTTATAGTTATAAATGGTAATATGATTTGATCAATGATCAACCCGAAATCAAGGCCCTTTGTTCGGTTAATTGGTGGGTATTATTTCGGGTCATCTATACAAAATGGCTGTTAGGTAGGTTTGGTTATATTTTGGGTTGGAGGTGGTTGTTTGACTTTCTTGCTGTTGATGTCAAGGCTCAAGAAGAAGATTAAAAAAAAATAATAAGCTTTATAGTTGTTTGTTGTTGTCGTTTGAAACCAAGGCCACAAAAGAATCAAATCAAGTTTTGTTCATCATCCTTTTTTTTAATGAAAATATAAATAATCTTAGTATTACTTAAAAAATATGTTTTTTTTAAATACATACATAACTACATATTTAAGTAAGACGGAATTTTAATTTAATCAAAGTTAATTTAAATAAGATATAGTTTTATTAATAAAACCAAAGATTTCAATTCGAATTTAGCAAACGCATCAAAACTACAAAGTATGATATATTGACGACGGGTTACGAATAAAAGCGGATAAATAGAAGAAAAAGAATAGAGACGAAATTTCAAATTTTTTTATATGGTAATTACACTAAATGGAAAAATAAAATAAAATTGCGAAATGTTACAATCTCCCTTACTTTTGGAAACTTCGTCCCGAAGTTATTATTGGAGAGGCTATTGGGAGTAGGTGAGGGTACATGGTACAAGCTAGGGTATCTATAGTAAAAGTTTATAAGTAACATGATCAAGGTTTTGAGCGAAATTGGTCTGAGATAAGGGTCCTACGGAGCACTAAACTATAATTTTCAAGAATGCACAACATGACCATCAAGGTTTAATGGACTGTCAAATAGGGTTTGTTAATGATCCGTCCCTCAGTCATATTTTCGTTGTATCATTAGTGTTTATATATTGGGTGTACCACAGCTAACCCACCACACTACCAATACTTTGGACTCGTACTGATTGTCTACCAATAGCCTAAGTGAAATCACTAACCATGTACAAGCCGACCTTAACATTGGATAGCGCTATTGGATTGACAACCCACCTAGGTGATTCTCCACCTTTTTCATCGGAGAATCCATGGTCATTGTTAAGTTATTATCCATTTATTGGATAAGTACACCGCCGTCCATTTAGTACATTTATACAGTCACAGGATTGATTTCGCTCATGTGTATGATACATAGTTGTAACAACCGGCAAAATTAAGGTAATCCCGTACTAATTAATTAAACGCAATTAACGTAATTAACCGTAATTATGTGCTGATTATTTAATTGAGGCCTTAGAAAGATAGAAGTTCCCAAATAATGCATAGGAATGCATAAGTTTAATAGCAAAGCGTGATAGGATCATGCGCAGGCAAAACTATCCGGTATGGACACTGGCGATTACCCGGTAAAACTTAAATAAGCGAAACGAACTCCGGATACCCGGAATATAAAATAAATAATATTTTCACAAAATATAATGAGTTTTGGAAACCCAAAGCCATACGTGAAAGCTTATTGTACAAATCTCCCGGTAACGAATAAAGTGCGCGTACCGCACCCGATACGCGCGTAACACGTAATTTCACCCGGCAAAAGCCGAAATAAATTATCAGTAATTTAACTGGGCAAAATTTAATGAATATTAACGGTATTTTAATATTTAGGTAACCCACGGTTAAAATTCAAGAAATACCCGGGCGGTACCCGAAAGAAAGTAACTTAAACATATTATGGAGTAATATTTAGCAAAGTGGACCCCACCAACCACCCTATAGGGGCCGGCCAAGGGCCCACACAAGTAGAGATTACTTGAGTTTTCTTGTAAATCCATAATATTATTACTAATGATTAGAATGCATGTAAAGTTATTGGGTAGAAGATTAACCAACACACCTCTCCCTCTCTCTCTAAAAACTCGGCCCAAGCACCCTCTAAATCCCCAAGATTTTCAAATATCTTTCACAAATCTTCCATAATATTACACTAAGATCTCTAACCAATCCTAGCAAGATACACTTGATCCTTTGAAGATTGAGTAAGATAATATAATCACTTGATGAACACTTGAAGAAATCACAAAAACTCTTCCCCTTTCTTCTCTTGTTGGCCGTGAGTTTGCACCTCCCCACCAACACTTCTCTTTCAATTTTCATACCTCTAAATCATCTCTAAATCATCATTATTCAAAACCCCTTTTGTGTGTTCAAGAGTTTGGAGCATAACCCACTTGGAAGAACACATTAAACCTCACCCAAATCCAAGATCTTTGTCTTCCCTAGCCTTGAGCTAGTAGTAAGTCTTACATTGTTTTATTACTTGAATGTTCATGTTTTGTGCTATGAAAGCAAGTTGTACATTATTGGGTAATAAAAATAGACTTTATAAAGATAATGGGTTTTGTTAGAATAAAAATGGAAGAATAATAAAAGCATTGATGAATCTTGGATTTATTTTAATAAATGTAATGTTTGAAGAAATGATGATGAAATGCACATACACTTGAGAAAAATGATGATTTGGGTATAATTAATGAGAAGGACTTGAATGAGATGAAGATGATTTTAATCATCATAGGATGATATATTAATGTCAAAAAGATATTAAAATGGGTTAGAAAGTCATAGGTGAAAAAGTTCCATCTTCAAAGTCCACTCACTTAGATGAGTGAAAAATGGGTACTTTGGATGAAAATATGGAATAAACATGTTAATGACATCTAGGATGGATTAGAAGATCATTAAAAGTAAAAAGAAGTAAAAACAACTAAGCATTAAGAAAATGGTTCTTCAAAGTCCACTAAAGTGGAAGAAAAATATTAACTTTGAAAGTTAGGGTGAAAAACGCAACAAGTATAAGTTAAAGGACTAATATGGCAACTTTGGAAGTTGAGGGACTAAAATGAATATTTTGGAAACTATTAGTCCAAAAACACAATAATGGAAAGTTTGGTGTCAAAAGTGTGAGTAATAATTTTACAAGGTTGATTTGGTAAATACTAGTAACATACTTGGGCATTTTGTGTAAAAAGTATATTTTTATAAAATGGACGTTTTATAAAAAAAAAAAAATGGAGTAACGCAAGTATTTTATAAAATGAGATTTTATAAAATAAAGACTTGAAAAGACTTGTACAAAAATAGGATACTTTTATATAAATGGGAATATAAAAGTATCGGAAACATTTTTGAGTAACAAGTTGGACAAGTTGGGCTAAAACGTACAAAGTATATTTTTCCAAGAAATAAACGTTCGGAATCGGAAGTAGGAACAATACTTCCATGAGGACGCGCAACGGAAATAAATATGAAAAACGCTAACTAACGAACTTAGTTACACGAACTAACGTAAACGGACATATAAGAAAAATGCCATTACGACAAGATAAAAATATACATATATATTTTAAGAAAATAAAATATATATAACAAGGGCGAAACGTGCGACACACTTTCCTAAGTGTAGAAAGAATATTCGTGGGAAAGGAAAAACACAACGTAACAAATTAAAAACGCTAAACGACACATGAACTTAACAAGTAGTATCCACGCGATGGTATATGTACATATACTCGTTTTCGACGAAATTCTAGTATATCTATTTGAATGGGAAAATAGATATGCGAGAAGGAAAACCGAAACGAGTAGGTGAAATATATCTACGAACGCGTGAATACCGACAAGATCCTAGTACATTTATTTAAATGGGAAAATAAATGTATGGTGTGGTAAGTCTAGTCGGGCGTTAAGATTATGTTACCAAACGACAAGAACTTAGCATATTTATTTAAATGGGAAAATAAATATGTGGCAAAGTGTGTCGGGTCGGATAATAAGAAATCACATTATATCGAGCGAAACGATCCTAAGTATAATTATTTAAATGGGAAAATAATTATACGTTGGGTAGAGTCGTGTCGAGTATAATATTGTACAAGTCATAAAGAATATTAATGAGAATAATATATGACTTGTAAGGAAAGGGTAATCCATCGCCATTGAACCTAGGATACGAAACTATTAAACGGGAATTGGGATAAAGACGTGGTCGGAAAGTTGGGTGTACAACTTGCCAAGGCACATACACCATAGGTGTAGTGACTTATACGCCTAGAACCTTTGTAGGTGCGGGATCACAAACTTTACTATTTTCTTCTTTGAGCCGAGCACAGTTACAGGTGAGTTTCACGGCCCCATTTCTAAACTATTTAATGCTTTTACGGGGGAAAGATATGTTGGGATTGTATGACGGGTTGGATACTTGAGTAAAGATCGCCACTCGGGGTTGAGACCTCCCCACTATAATCATTAATTCAGGAAAGAGAAACCAAAGGAATATTTGGATAGTACTATTGGTGCCTGACAAGGCCCACCCCTAATCGATAGCGTCGATTATGCATCGGCGCATGCCTGGGGTGCACGTATTCTGAAATAAAGTCGTAGGAATACCGAGTAACGACTTGGGGCGGGGGCACTGTTAATTGTCTTGGTTTGGTTATAGGCTCAAGTAAATTGTAGGACTTTGCAACTCCTATAAATGTCATAACAAGGATATTCCCACTTTATAAAGTTTTACTAAATCAAAACCTGTGAACTCACCAATATTTATATATTGACGATTTTCAAACATATCTTTCAGGTAATTGATTGATGGAGGATGGCATGGCGAGCAGGGTCGGGGGTGTCTCCAAGTTGGGCGTTGGAAAGGTCGTAAAAGGGTCTCATCTCTTTATTCCATGAACTTAGGGATAAAGGGAGGAGCCTCCTCATTAATTTCAAAAACAATTTATAATTATGTACGGATAATTTGACATGATTATTAGCATTGAATAAATGCCCGTTGTTTAATTACTATTGTGGTTTGCATTAATCTTGGCTTAATACTTTTGAACCGTCGCGCCACGTGTTTCCGCCATAGGCGTGGTGTGACAGAAAGTGGTATCAGAGCCAAGGTTATAGCGAATTAGCATTTTAAAATCTAAACTATAACCAGATTTGGTTCAAAAACTTTCAAAATAAATGCAAAACGCAATAAGATAAATTTTTCCAACGACCATTTGGGTATATGGAGATTCCGACCAAGCTAGCCATGGTAAGTATACGTATTATTTTTGTTAGAAGGTTAGGAAGAGTACCGTAGATATGTGCCTTAACTACCTAACGAATAATACTTAAATATTAGTACGGTTCTTTTGCCAGGATGTCAGACGCAGGGAGCGTAGCACCGAGCTACGACAGTAGCCTTCAGATCATCCCAGCACCGCCAGCAGAGCCGATCGAGGTGGTGATACTCGATCCTGAGGATGACGAGATGGAGGTTGATGCCGCCATGGAGGGCGCCGACGGAGATAGCTCCGACGAGACAGATCCGAGCGAGGACCCAGCGTGGGCCCCCGCTGGAGGCGACATGGCCGCCGTGGCCGACCTACCGATGGCCGAGGCTGACTTGCCTCTAGTGCCATTCCAGGCAGCACCACTGCCAGCACTTCCCATCCGAGCCGTCAGGGACTTCCCTGTAGGCTGTGCAGGTCCTTCGAGGCCTATCCCTACACAGTCGGAGACTGTTGAGTCTCCATACGACCGACGCGCACCTGTCGATCGTGAGCCCTTACCCACCCCACCTATCCCCGTTCCCTCAGGCATGAGACTCGTGCCTGTCTGCCGAGGACACAACGGGTGGACATCTGATGACTCCGATGATGAGTCGACTGCATCGGTAGAGCACATTGCTGTGCCGATCCCACCAGCAGACCAGGAGGAGCACGTCGCTCCGATGATAGGACATGCCACCACTACCCCAGCCACCCTACCCGCCATGCCCGAGCCCGTACCACAGGATGGGCCAGCTTCTACTGGGCACATCCTTGAGGGCCGCTCAGCCCGTAGTTCTGAGCTGCACCGAGCAGGTTTGGCAGCTCACGCCACTGCTAGCCCTCCCACCCCTACCACTGTGATATCCGCTCCAGAGTGGGTCGCTGTCACCCAGCCTCTCATGGTCCCACTCGCCGAGCTTATAGTCCCCTCACCCATATCCATGACACTACCCATCACCACTTTTCCCACACTACCACCCCTACCCGAGATGCTCCCTACACCACCACCTGCACCATTCACTATGGATGCAGGAGCCCCATTTCTGATACCCCCATTCGCACCATATGCACTAGGTGTGGGAGACCCGTACCAGGTACCACCCTACTGCTTCACCGGACTACCGGGTTTTGCCCCACCCTTCACACCCCTACCCATACCTGATATCGTCGGCCCGTCCCAGCCGACGTATACTGACATCCCCGGGCCGTCGCAACCCCACGGGATGGCCCCACTGTCAGGACTAGCATGGTCCACGGTGATCTCACTGGAGAGAGATTTCCAGACCCTCACCGACACGGTGCAGCGCACCGTGAGCCAGATGGAGCAGCAGGCCCAGCTCATGTGGGCCAGGATCATTGATGCTAGGGATGCACTGGCACATTATGCTGAGGAGTTGCTGAGCATGGACGCTCATTGTGGTATTACGGGCGACGCACACTTTGCGCATCGCCAATTCTTGTACGATCGCATTATGGCAATCAGTATGACCATTAGCATGTGCGCACCCCAGTATCAGTACCCGCCGCCGCCGCCACCACAGTAGCGATACATCAGGGACGCTTGGGATATCACTTACGGACATAGTAGTAGTAGTAGTAGTAGTATGATAGCACAGTATGGGTTATAGCACCCATCTGCATTTTTGCCTAGCCGAGCGGGATTGTGCCGGTATATGACATTATGTTTCTAGTATATTTCAAAGGAGCAATGTATGAGGAAGGTATCCTCGGTTTTTGTTATTATGAACAAATCATTGTACTCATGGTATTGAAATCTAATGAAAATTTTGTTATGGTAAAACATGTGTTGTGGTTGTCTACGATTATCATTACTTGTTCTGTTTATATTGTGATTGTGTGATGTTGTTATGGTGATTGTTGTGTTCGTATGTTGTGTTATTATTTATACTTTATGTGCGACGATATTGTATGAATGATCGCCAAAATTAACCTTTGATATTGATTATTGAAGAAAAATGGCACCAGCCACCAGAAGCAACAGTGGAAATGAAAGACTGCCCACGACACCCGAGGAGCTTGAAACCCTAGTTTCGGGACGTATCGCCCAAGCCCTCGCAGAACACAATGCCACGCGCACCGAAAGGTCGCGAGATCGAACCGGGAGCGACAGACGCGAAACCTCCCCTACCGGTAAGAAGACTTCGGGTATATACAACAGGAGTCTTCGTAAAACTCCTACCTCATATAACATGTTGCTTTATTATTGCAGAAACGGCCTCACGAGAACGTGGCTGCACATTTAAAGCTTTCCTGGACTGCAAACCGCTCAACTTCAGCGGCACTGAAGGTTCTGTCGGACTAGTCAAGTGGTTCGAGAAGACCGAAGCCGTGATTCGTATTAGCAGCTGTACCCCGCGACAGGCTGTCATGTACGCCACTAACCTGTTTCTGGACCAAGTTCTAACCTGGTGGAACAACCAAGTGCAGACACTGGGAGATGATGCTGCTTACTCCTTGTCATGGTTGGAGTTGAAGTAACTAATGATCTCCGAGTACTGCCCGGCAAGTGAAGTGCAGAAGCTAGAGACTGAGTTCTGGAACCTCGCCATGGTTGGATCGGACGTAGCTGGGTACACGTCCAGATTTCATGATCTCTCCCGGTTAGTGCCTCGCCTGGTCACCCCGGAAAGCAAGAAGGTGGAAAGATACCTCTTCGGACTGGCACCACAAATACGCGGCATGGTCACTGCTTCCAAACCTACAACCATGCGCGAAGCTATCGACCTCGCCTTAAGCCTCACTGAAGACGCCATCCGAATGGGCACTCTAATCCGGAAAGTATCAGGGTTGAAGCTTACTGAGTCCAGCAGTGTTGAGGGTAAGAATCTGGGTACAAGTTCAGTCGTTGGGTCAAGCGAACAGGGAAATAGGCCAAGGTTTGGGAAGCGTAAGCGCGATGAAAGGAAAAAGGATGGATCATCAGGTTCAGGGAAGAAAGGAAAAGGGTATGTGGCCACTGGGCGTGGAAATAATGGAAAGCAAGGTTACCAGGGCAAGAACGAAGTGATCTGCGGTAAGTGCCGTCGATCGGGGCACAAGACAGAAGACTGCAGATCGGGAGCGCCAAAGAACGGAGGAGCGAGGCCCTGTTTCTCATGTGGATCGCTCGATCATTGGAAGAGGGACTGCCCCAAACTTAACAACCAAGCCCGTGGGCGGGCATTCGTGATTGGTGCCGGTGATGCACGACAAGACCCTAATGTGGTCACTGGTACGTTCCCTCTAAATGGTCATTATGCTTCAGTATTGTTTGATACTGGCGCTGATTTTAGCTTCGTATCTGTCGAATTTAAAAGATTTCTTGGTTTAAAGACTAGTAAGCTAGACACACCATACTCAATCGAACTAGCTAACGGTAAGACTATAGAAACTCGAGAGGTAGCGAAGGATTGTAAGTTGGATCTCTGTGGTCACGAGTTTGGCATTGATCTATTGCCAGTCGTACTGGGTAGCTTTGACATAGTCGTTGGCATGGATTGGCTATCCGCACACCGCGCCATCGTCGTGTGCAATGACAAAGTAATTCAAGTTCCCCTCGCAAGCGGTGAAACCCTATCGATCCAAGGGGAAAGGCGTGGAACACCATTGAGAATTATTACCAGCATGAAAGCCAGGAAGTGCCTAAGGAAAGGTCTCGTCGCATTCTTGGCGCACGTAGTAGATAAGAAGGCCGACGAGCGAAAGCTAGAAGACATTCCGATAGCCAGAGACTTTCCAGATGTGTTCCCAGAAGATTTGCCGGGATTGCCACCACCCCGACAAGTCGAGTTTCGCATCGACCTCGTTCCAGGAGCAGCACCGGTAGCGCGGTCGCCATATCGCCTAGCTCCTTCTGAGATGCAGGAACTGTCTGGTCAACTGCAAGAGTTGTTGGACAAAGGTTTCATAAGACCAAGCTTCTCACCCTGGGGAGCCCCCATCTTATTTGTAAAGAAGAAGGATGGCACTTTTCGAATGTGCATCGACTATCGAGAACTGAACAAGCTAACTATTAAGAATCGCTATCCTCTTCCCAGAATTGACGATTTGTTTGATCAACTTCAAGGATCCAGTTTCTACTCCAAGATTGATCTAAGGTCCGGCTATCATCAGTTGCGTATCCAAGAAGAAGACGTGCCGAAAACAGCATTCAGGACTCGTTATGGGCACTATGAGTTCCTGGTCATGCCATTCGGTCTAACCAACGCACCGGCTGTTTTCATGGATTTGATGAACCGCGTGTGTAAGCCATACCTGGACAAATTTGTCATCGTCTTCATTGATGATATCTTGATCTACTCACGCACTAAGGAAGAACACGAGGATCATCTTCGATTAATCCTCGAGGTACTACGCAAAGAGAAGCTCTATGCTAAGTTCTCGAAATGTGACTTTTGGATTCGAGAGGTTCACTTTTTAGGCCACGTGGTGAATGAAAAAGGTATACATGTCGATCCCGCTTGTGCTAACTCTTTCTCTCTCAACTGTTTAGTGCTAGTCTTCTTAGACATGGTCTTGTGCTTGACTTTGGGCAAGTTTACAACCACAGTCTCTCCAACATTCAACTCTTCCAAGTCAACACCTAAACTTTCATCTTCAACATTCACTGACTTCTTTCTTTTCTCAGCTTCTTCAATGGATTTGTTCAAAGATTCAGACTCACCAACCATAGTGGCCTTACGTTTGGTGGTCCTAACATTCTTAGTATCAGAATCCCATCGTTCTTCTACCTCAGTCTCCTCTGAATCCACTGATTCTTCATCAATCAAACCAGTACCTTTCTTTGCAGTTGATTTCTTCCTTACCACCTGTTGCTTAGAACTTCCCTGATCAGTCTTTCCCTTACCCTTCCCTTTGGCTCCGGGATTGACTACCTGTCTCTTCCTCTTAGTGCTTGCATCAACATACACCAAAGGATCATCATTATCAGAATCACTGTCATCATGTCTTGCTCTGTTCTTGCCAGGATCAGTGTAATCCTGACTAGCCAAAGCTCCAAATAATCTCCTGTGAGGTGGCTTTTCATTGTCTGACACACCTTTCTATCCTTTCATTCTCACCAAAGTACGAATGTTCATGTGATCTTGACCTAGGATCATAGTTGGATCCTTCTTCAATTCTGGATACTTGTGGTCAAAGATCATCATGAGAAATCTCGGATATAACATGAATTGCTTCTTCTTCACACCCTTTAACATCTCAAGCATATGATCCAATATCATTCCAGACACGTTGAATGGTTTGTTGAGAGTCAACGCAACCATCATCGAACTCAAACTCTTCCTCATAACATCATATCCTCCACTCACACATCCAAAAACATGAATAATGACATGTGCAAAGTACTTGAACTGCACACTCAGCTTCCCTTTATACATAGATCCATCAGTGATCGGACCTTTGTACTTCATTCTTAAGAAACAAGCCTTCTGTTCAGTCCATGACAATTCTCTGGGATCTTCACTCACTTCAAACTTTATCTGGAGTGCTTCTCTAATGTCAGACTCTGTAATAAACATCTCCATGTCTTGGATTTTGCTCTTTATGATAGTCTGATCATCCCAGAAATCATACTTCGCATTCTTGTAAAAGTCTTCAATTATGTCTTTGTAGATGATAGTCGGAGTGGCTAAAGCATAGACAACTCTGCTCCTCCTCAAGAATTCAATGATTCTTGTAAACTCGACATTCTTTTCTACATCACCCAGATAAGCACAACAATTATGCGTTTTCTCAAACAACCAACTGCTTGTACTTGACGATTCTCCTTCCTGAACGTTCTCTGGAACTGGTTCTGAAACTATATTCTCCACTGGTGTTTCAACATTCTCAATCTGATCAGCCATCTGCACATCAAAAACAGAAACAAACGTCAAAAATACAAAAACGACAAAAAATCAAAAATTTTAAGGTTTAAAGGTTCTACATTCGCCCCTTTTGATCTGGACGAATGTGAATATATATGGTCGAATGTAAAACATTATGGTCGAACGTGAAAAAGTATTGGGTTAAAAACACATTCGCCCTTTTAAATCTATATTCGTCCACAAAATTCACATTCGCCCGTTTTGTTGACCCGAATGTGAAACATGTTCATCCCCCAAAATTTAAAATTTTGCCAAAATCGTTTTTAACCCTTGATTTTGATTAGGATACATTCTAATATGGCCGATCAACACTCGTCAATGACCAATTGTTCCTTAATTTCAATTTTCATCAGTTTTTCATAGGAATTAGGTCACGACAGTTTTAAACAATCAATTATCATCTGATGTTGTTATTATACTAATTCCTGGACTATTCTCCCCCTAAAACTGATGGGAATTGAAATGCAATAAAAAACAAGTAACAACAAACACCCTAAGACCCCTAATAATGAAACCCTAAGTCCAGTTATAAGAACAACGATTCTGATCTCGTTAAGGCTCCATTACCTGTGAAATGAGTATATAAATGATCAGTATTTGATAGGGAATCAATTATGCAAGAACAAGGAATCAAAGCAACAAGGTTTTGTAATGAAGAAAAATTCTGAAAAATTGTGAATGAAGGTTCGAACGTGGATCAGGTTTATATAGGAAGTCCACCTTCGCCCGTTTATAGTGGGCGAATGTGAAACTATTTCACCTTCGCCCCAAATTAATGGCCCGAAGGTAAAATGAGTACCCGAAGGTAAAAGGTAGTGATAAAGTTTTCACATTCGTCCAAAATGGAAAGGCCGAAGGTAATGATTTTTCCACATTCGACCCAATTAAGGGGCGAATGTGAAATGGAAAAATCTGAAAATTTACCAAATCACGAATTCGAATCCCGTTCAACATTTTTCAAGCTGTTAAACTTCCAAAAACTCAAATTTTCACTTTTTGAATGATACAAAGCCCAGATGGTGTTATCAAATCTCAGAAATTGACCATCAAGCATCCCCGGTTATCAAAAATAAAGCAGAAATGCAAAAATTTTGGGTTTTCTGAAATTTTATCAAAACACACCTAAAATCTTTTTGGATTTTGTATCTTTTTGACAATAAAAGTAAAATGCAACAAAATAAAATGCATCAAAGTAAATGAAAGCAGTAAACATTTTGTGATATCCGGTAAGAGGATCATATCAGTTTACTGAGAAATCTGATCACAGCGTTGATCTGTTTGTTTAATATTATCATTAGAAACAATATGTGACACGGCAATTGCTGATATTGTGGTCCACGTAAGCTCACATGCAGACAATTACGCAATGCTTTAAAATGATACGAATTAGGTGTTTTAGACTAACACATTGTGGTTCCCACACACACGACATACTCCCGTATCAAGTAATTGCACAAAACTTCATCGTAACGCGTGATTATGCCAAAGTTATCCGTAAAATTTACAAAGTATATAGCACAGAGGTGTACAGGTCAGCAAATGAATGCAGCAAAGTAACATGTGCGTATACACTAGGTTGAGGCTGATATTAACCACTGATTTGCATCAGAAAGTCAATACGATGTAATAATGATCTTTGATCAATAAAACATAAAGTTCCTCAATTCGGTAACTTTCAGTTTTGGCAATAAGCTCTTTTTGCAAATATTCTGATGAAACTAGGTCCGTAAATCAATACAACAGAAGTTTAATCAGAATATCCCGGATAACAATAACATAACGACCCGAAACCTCAGATTTTGGCAATCCTATCAAACGAAATTACGGTACTAAGACCATATGCCCATGAGGTGTTCAGCCACGAACGCGTAGTTTGTTATGTTTGTATCACTAATGCACGCAATATATAGTCTACGAAGCCTATCAGCATATCACACGTAATCAACATACGTCTCATTATACTATACAATTCTTTAGCCTGTGTCAGATCCCCACTGATGTACTATCATTTCCTCTTTTTATCCAGGAAATCATTTTGGTTTTTCTAATTTTTAGGTCTTTTGAAATTTTTCAATGTTTTTGGTTTTTCTGATAAAATGACTCCCCCTAAAATAGAGAACATATTTTTGGGTTTTTAATTTTTCTGAAAAACAAAACAAAAATTTGAAAGAAACAATCCACTTGAAAGCATCAACTTCTTTGAGGATTAAACAATCCCCTTGAAAGCATCAACTTCTTTGAGGATTATGATAGTAAAGAGAAATTCCCAATTAGCAAAGAGAAATTCCCAATTAGCAAAAATTTAAAAACTAAAACTAAAACTAAAAAGCGATAAACCGAGGTGCCGATTAGTCCTGTTTTTCTTTTATATTGTTTACTTTTAAAAGATATTCAAAGCGGGATCTGTCAAAAGCTTTTGTAAACAAATCTGCACGTTGGTAGTCAGTATGGATTTTGACCATATCTATCAATTCCTTAGCATAACAATCACGGATAAAATGATATTTGATCCAGATATGTTTCGCTTTAGAATGATTTTCAGTATTTTTAGTTAATGCAATTGCAGCTTCGTTGTCACAGTGTATAGGGGTTTTAAGAAACTGCAAACCGTAATCCACCATCTGTTGTTGGATCCAGAGTACTTGCGAACAGCAACTTGAGGCTGCAATGTACTCAGCTTCACATGTAGACAGTGCCACGGAAGTCTGTTTCTTGCATTGCCAGGTAATTAACCTGCTCCCTAAAAACTGGCAACCAGCTGTAGTAGATTTGCTATCTTTGTCACAGCCGCCCCAATCTGCATCACTAAAAGCAATAAAATCAAAATCATCATCATTAGGGTACCAAAGTCCTTTTGATGGACAACCCTTCAGATACCGAAGGATACGCTTGACCGCCGTCAGATGACTTTGTTTCGGCTTCGATTGATAGCGAGCACAGAGACACGTTGCATACATAATATCTGGTCGAGACGCCGTCAAATACATCAGAGATCCGATGATTGCTCTGTATGTAAATGGGTCTGTCAGCTCCCCCTTAGCGTCCACTCCAATCCCGTGATTGGGTTGAATCGGGGTATCCATCGGCTTAGAGTCCTCCATCTGGAATCGGCTCAAGATGTCGGATACGTATTTCGTCTGGTGAATAAAGATCCCGTCGGGTCTTTGGTCCACCTGCAGGCCGAGGAAAAACTGCATCTCCCCCATTGCGCTCATTTCGAACTTTTCTTGCATGACAGTTTCGAATTCCCTGCATAAAAGTTCGTTAGTTGAACCAAATATAATATCATCAACGTAAATCTGTACTAGAAGCAAATCATCTCCCGTCTTCTTCGTGAAGAGGGTGCAATCGACGAGGCCGCGCTTGAATCCTTTGGAGATGAGGTATGTACTTAGCTCCTCGTACCACTGTCTTGGAGCCTGGTGCAAACCATATAAAGCTTTGTTCAGCACGTAGACCTTATCCCGGTGGATTGGGTCTTCAAAGCCTGGTGGCTGCCCGACATAAACCTCTTCCTTGACTTTCCCGTACAAAAATGCGCTCTTGACGTCCATTTGATAAACTTTGAATTTCTTGTATGAAGCAAACGCAAGGAACATCCGAATAGCTTCAATCCGTGCTACTGGTGCATAGATTTCGTTGTAATCAATCCCTTCGATTTGATGGAAACCCTGCACGACCAATCTGGCTTTGTTACGAACAATAACCCCACGATCATCCTTTTTGCACTTAAACACCCATTTAGTGCCTATTTTCTTCCTTCCCGGCGGCAAATCCGTGAGCGTCCAAACTCCCAATTTCTGGAATTGCAATAACTCCTCCTGCATTGCCTCAACCCAGGCATCTTCATTCAAAGCGTCCTTGTATGTCCTTGGCTCTACCTGCGACACATAACACGCAAACGACCAATCATTTTGACTACCAGATTTTTGAATTTTGGCATATAATGCTAAAGCACCAAAACTCTCTGGCGAGTTAACGCTTTTCAGCTGCCCTCTGGTCATAACACCACTTCCAGGATCACCGATAACTTGCTCCAGCGGGTGAATACGATGAATCCGAGATTCCGGATAAACAGGTATAATAACTCCCGTCTGAGCAGTCAAGTTTTCTACAGCATCCAGATCATGACCCGTGTTTGATGATGAAGCAACTTCTGGAGTTGGAGTTGGGTTCACTGGCATTGCCTCTGGTTCTTCTGCATGTTCAAGAATGACTTCTTCAAATTGTTCAACTTCAGATTCTGAAGAGTCTAATGAAGTTGAAGCCTCTTGAAACACATCTTCCTCTTGTATAGGAGCATTGGTATCATCAGAAGCTGGTAATGGGTTCACGGTGATTGGACGCACCAACGATGAAGTCGACACGTTTTCACACTCGTAAAGTAATCTGATAACAGCTTCTTCAACCAATCTATCTAGGTTGAATGATTCAAAGAAGTCTTTGTAATCAAACATCCAATCAGGACCCGTGCCTTGCAAATTTTGAGTATATCGTTGAACTTCCACGTTAGCCCAATCCTCCACTTGACGAGTTCGCTTGTTGAATACCCGTTTGAGCGGGGTTGCATATCCAACAAAGTATCCCTCCTCAGCTTTAGGACTAAACTTCTCACCTGGATTCAACATCGTGCATGGCGCCCCAAAAGGTTCTAGATACTCTAAGTTGGGCTTTCGTCGGTGTAACAGTTCATAAGATGTTTTTCCAAACTTCTTCACTGTTAGAACCCGATTTAGTGTATAATTTGCTGCATAAATCGCCTCGTTCCAGAACATTACCGGAAGATTTGAATCAGCAAGCATTGTTCTAGCCGCTTCAATTAGAGTCCTATTCTTTCGTTCAGCAACACCGTTCTGCTGTGGGGTGTACGGAGCCGAATATTCATGATGTATCCCTTTGCTTTCACAAAGTTCAACCATCTTGGCATTTTTGAACTCCGTCCCATTATCACTCCGAATTCTCTTTATCTTCACATTGTAGAGATTCTCCAGTCGAGTGAACAGAACTTTTAAGTTGTTAAAGGTGTCACTTTTATTTTGCATACACATCACCCATGAAAATCTTGAGTAGTCATCAGTGACAACTAAACAATAAAGCTCTCCAAGATGACTTTTGCGCTTGACCGGTCCAAATAAGTCCATGTGCAATCGCTCAAGTGGCATCTCTACAGAGTTAACTTTCTTCACTTTGTGGGCCTGTTTGTGTTGCTTCCCCTTCTTACAGCTTACACACTTGTCATTCAGATGGAAATGTTTCACGTTTACTCCATCGACAAGCCCATTTTTCACAAGTTGATTCATTTTTCTCAGATGAATGTGCCCCATTCTTCGGTGCCACATTATCGATTCTTTCTCAGTCGCTTTGGATAGAAAACATGTTATTTGCCCCTGTGATGTCATCGCCTTGGACATATCAAGAATATAGAGATTGTTGACGCGAGGTGCCATCAACATTATCCACTCCTTTGGAATTTTGAAGCCCGGTTTGAGAATATAGCAGGATTTGTCATCAAAATGCACAGAAAATTGTTTATCACATATTTGACTGACACTCAGCAGATTATAATCAATCTGTTTGACATAAGATATCCGCTCAAAGCTCACTATCCCATTACTCACGCTCCCCTCCATTGTGATATATCCACCTTTATTACCAGCGAATGCGACATACCCTCCATTGATGTTTTTCACGTCGAACAGCAATGCGAGATCCCCTGTCATGTGGCCTGAAGCTCCACTATCAACAATCCATAGACTGCTAATAGGGACAGCTGAAGCTCCCTGCACACAAAAAGTAAATCATTTAGTTCTTTCGGGGGACCCAAGCCTGAGTCTTGGGCCTTTGAACATCAGCTTTCAAAGAAACATTTTCATTCAAATTTTCAACAACTTTTTGTTTTGAATCAATCTTTTTCTGATTGTTCACAACAATTTCCTTTTTCTCATTGACTTTAGAAGTAGAAGCTCCTGGAGTACCATTGGGTGACCAAGATTGTTCAGACCTTTTAAGAATACGAATTTGAGATTTTGGTTTCTCAATTGGTTTCTGAACATTGTTAACAAATGTAACTTTCTTGGCTACCTTATCTGAATTAACAGACTTAGGTCCAACATTTGATTTGACAATCGGTTTTTGTGGAACCTTTTGCCTATCAATTGTTGCGTTCACCACAGGCTTCCTCCATGATTGTTCCATAGCAATCCGATTTCTTTGATCATATTGAATTGGACGATTGTTCCTCATTTGATGAAAATTGTTTTGATTATAAAACTGTTGTTGTTGAGGAACAACTCGTCTATGTGGTGGAACATAATGATCAATCGGTTTTCTCATGGAATTCCTCACTTCAACCTCATGTCTTTTATGCCTTACATATGGACACTGAGCAAGTAAATGCCCACGTTCCCCACATTTAAAGCATTTTCGGTACTCTTTAAAAACATATTGAGCATTTGGTTGAGCAAATGATCTAACAGGATATTGATCATTATACTGTTGATTCCTCAAACTCTCAGGAAGTGGTCCTTTTGAGTAAGTGGGCTCATGAAAACCATTAGCTCTGTCAGTTGGTCGAATGAACTCTGTGACATGGACCTTTGGTTCTTGAGGAACATCCAAAAACAATTTCTTTAAAATTTCTGGTGGAATCTCATTTGTTCTCTCATGTTTTGGGAACCAAATAGTGCTTTCTTGCCAAATCTTTTCTATTTTAGCATAGTTAGCATTTTTGATTGGAAACTCCTCATCAGAGATGATTTTATTGGACCCTTCCATCCGATAAAACACCTTGACAGGTTTATCACATGGTTCATTCTCAAGATCCTTTCTAATCTCATTCTTTTCAGACTTTTTCTCACGATGAGCATTTGCCATCGGATGCACATGTTGAGATGGTGAAACTGGTTCAGTAGTAATGATGTGATTTTCTTTTGGAATTTCACATGCATTAACAGTTTGGTCATTACCAGTTTCATCATTCTCTGAGTCTGAATCCACACTTTCAGCATAAACACCCTCATCATTCAAGCCTAAAATCGGTCTCACATCGGAATGAGGATCACCAATACTCGAGGTATTAGATTCCATTTCCGATGATGAGTCTGATTTTACCGAGCTCTCCGGTATAACTTGGTGATAGTTATGATTTTCAAAAAGAACCGGAGATGGCACAGACTTGTAATTAGTGGTGTTATCATCTATGATGTGGTCTACAACATAAGCAATGTGCTTATAACTTTCCAACTTTTTGTTTACTTTCTCAGCAAAGCATTTTATGGCTGCCATTTCCAACTTGGTATTTTCAATTTCATTGATATAGTTGTTAATTGCCAATTGTTTCAATGATAAAGTGTTTTTCAAGTCGGAAATGTCCTTTTTGTAACCATCTAATACCTTGTTGAAAGCATTCAACTCTTTGCGAGTAGATTGACTGTTTATGATAGCACTATCACGTTGAATTCGGAGTTGTTTATTCTCCTCAGTCAATCTATCACATGTTCCACAATATTTATCACTTTTAATATCAATGCTAGACTCAGAACTTACAGGTTTTGGCGGATCAGTCATGGCCATCAACGCGAAATGAGCTTCCTTTCCAGTAAAGAATTTGGAATAGTCAACCTTGGTGAAAGCGTCATCAGCAATGCACGACTTCCTTGTCATCAGAAAATCTGCTTCTGCTAGCAACTGATCTATGTCATCATCTAGTGATGTAACACTTGCTTCCGTATCCGATTCACTATCTGAATCAGAATAAACCGACTCACACTCCTCAGGAACATCAGAAACAGTATCAATCACCACTCCAGAATTAGTTTCTTCAACCTTAACCTCAACAGGTTCATTCTCCACATCCATTTCAGCCTCAGACTCATCACTTTCACACTCAGTTTCTTTCTTTTCATCTACCATCACCGACTCTTCAATATCAACCTTGCAAGCAACGCAAGCCACATTGCCACCAGTAGTGACTTCCTCCACTCCTATTTGCAATCCCGACCAATCAAACCTTTCATCTTGTTGAGTCATCAGTGCTTGATTCTGACTCGTGTTATGTTGTGTCTCATTCGGTGTAGTGATCGGTATAACTGTTCGGTTAGTGTTTTTAGGAGATTGGTTTAGGATCTGGTTTGATGTGTTAGGTTGTCTGTTTTGGTTGTTGTTAGAGTTGTTTTGACGGTTTTGGTAATTGTTGTTGTTTTGGTAAGAAACTCGGTTTTGGTTTTGTTGTTGACGATTCTGGTAGCTTGCATTGAATGGGTTTCTATTACCTTGTTTTGGTGGCTGGGTGCATTCACGTTTAAAGTGACATCTTTCTCCACAGTTAAAACAAGTAACTTTCTCCTTGTTGAACCCGTAGGTTGTGTTAGGAGAAGTTCCCAAATCTGTTCTACCTGTCTTTTCTATAAACTCTGTTGCTCTTCTCATGATGCTTGCAAAAGCCCATTGGATATCAATTAGTTCCATCTCTTCCTTGTCGATCTGTGCATAGTCCTCATTGGTTAAGTTGTTATTCCCAATTTGACTAGCAACAAGTCCATTGTAGGATGAAACCATTGCTGAGACTAGTGCAATATGTTGTTGAGCAATTTCCACTGTTACATTGCCCAAGTTAGAAGTCTCCAAAACCACTTGTTGTTGATTAGGTTGAGTAACTTGGTTCATTGGTTGTTGAGATTGGCTAGCAGTATAGAAAGATGCTTGTTGCATTGGGGAGAATGGTGAAATGTAGGAATTGTTGTATTGTTGTTGTGGTGGTGGTTGTGTGTATGATGGTTGTGAGTAGGATGAAGTTTGTGCCATGTAATTGATGGTAGGTTTTGGTGATTCCATAACATTGGAAATGCAAGCAACATGTGGTGCAACTATTCCTCCTGAACTTGAGTTACTCACAGGAACTGAAGTACCTCCAAAGTATAAGCTAGGATTCTGAGGAACCTGTGCTCTTCTAGCTTTCCTCTTCTCTTCCATTTCCTTGTTTTTCAGCTTCTGTATAAACTCTTGAATAGTCCAGTATTGATATGCATCCTTCTCCCTGAGAACTTCCACATGCTGATCCCAGTAAGGTGGTAGAGCATCTGCAAACTTATCCACCAAATTCTTCATAGGAATCTGTATACCATAACTAGACAATTCAGTTAGCAAATGACTATATCTAGGAGTTAATTCTTTTAAAGTTTCATTTCCAATATAAGAAAAATTCTCAAACTCCTTTCTCAGTTCATCCATCCTCAAACTTCTTGTTTTCTCATTCCCATCATGCCTCCTTTTAAGCACATCCCACAATTGCTTAGAGGTTGTACAAGTCCCAAATTGATGCAGCAGATCATTTGTGATTGCCTGAGTCAATTGGGAAAAGGCTTTCTTTTCCACCACATATTTCTTCTTCTCATCCTCAGTTAAGCTTTCCAAAGGAATCATTTCACCTGTATTCTCCAAAATCGGTGCTGTGTAACCCTTAGCAATCATACTCCATGCCTCTGCTCCCTCCACTCCCATGCCTTCCAAGTGAATCTTGAATTTGTTCTGCCACTGATTGTATTCTGATATGTCCATGAGCTTCGGTGGCCTATTCCCGCTACCTGAAGACAAATCGTTAATCAATGTAGAAATAGCATTTGTAGTTTGAGTGTTTACCACCGCCGCTGCTACTCCCCAGTAGTCAGGTTGTGGTGCTGGAGGTGCTACACTTTGAGGCATCGAGCTCGTCATCGCCATGTAGTTAATCGGTTGCGAAGACTGTGTGCTCGTCTTTTGTGCTGCCACTGTCCATGGGTCCATCACTTGCTGTTGTGGTTGTGTCGTTGCTGGTCTCGGAGTAGTCGGAAAATTCCACATGATCACGAACTTCGAAAAATCCAACACTTAGAAAATTTTCCAAAAACTAAGCCTAGGTTCGCCCAAACAGTTTCACTTTCGTCCCTTTCTGATTCAAGTTCGTCCAAACAGTACCACTCGAAGGTAAAAACTCACCAGAATGTACAAACACACTAACACTTTTCACGTTCGTCCAGAAAAATTCTGGGTTCGCCCAGTATGAATCTAGGTTCGCCCGTTTTATCAACCGAAGGTGAAAAATGTGACCCGAAAGTGAAAAATTTAACCAACAAATTCTAGGTTCGCCCAAAATTTTCTACGTTCGACCAAACACAACTCACTTTCGTCCCCTGGTTCCAGGTTCGCCCATTTTACAGATATTTTCAGATTTGAAAAACGGTTACACTTTGAAAAACGGTTATTTTGATCTCTGATTTTCAAAAGTTTGTGGATTTGAATGATCTTAATCAGGTTATGATTCGGAATTGATTTGGAGCAACTTTAATACATGGAATTTTGAATTTTAACCACAAAATCAACTTCAAATCAATCAAAAACACTCAAAAACCATTTTCATGCAAAAACAGATGTATTTTGATAAAAAATATGTCTAAATCAGCTCTGAGTTTATCAAATTTGTTGTTGTATGATCCGTATGGCTCTGATACCACTTTGAAAGCGAAAGATTTTGACTAAAACAGGATTATATGATCATACAAGTTACAAAACCAGGTGCGGAAACCCTAGTTCTGAAGAAACTGATAAAACTCTAATCAAAACACAATCAATATCATTTTCAAAACTTTTTCATAGATTAAATTTCTCAAACATTCAATTACAATCACACACACGCTAATCTAGATCAATTACAGACTTTCACAAGATAACCTGGAACCTGACCTGAACACATACACCACTAACAACTCTATTACATTCACAAAAACACAAAATCTATATATAGACTCTGCACGTTCGCCCAGTTGATATGGTCGAATGTGGAGTTCTTCCACATTCGCCCACTTCCAAGGTACGAATGTGTCTCTGATCAGCTTCCATTTCTACCTTCGCCCATAAGTAATCTACCTTCGCCCACTTTTAACTACCTTCGCCCATTCAGCACTATTTAACATATGTTAGTATCCAATCATTAGTCGCAAAACGCATCTACACGGTCCGTACGAGAATGAGTCATACGATGATGATTTGCTGAAGGCCTACGATGATTATGAGCATCTGAAGTTCGAGGTTTTCGACCTGTTGGAGGCTTGTGTGAAGACTGATGATCCCGCGGGTGAATTGCGCAATTACTTTATCAAATCTGATCGCCTTGGTGCGGAACTTGCTGAAAAAGCGCAAAGGGAAGAGAAGGCCAAAGTAGTGGCTACTGATGGTAGGGCCGGATCGTCATCCGCAGCTGGTGACAAACATTTAGACGGTGCTAATGCTGAAGACATATCTCAGTATTTGAACCTTGGTTGAATAATATGTTTGTTTCTTCGTATTTGCGTGTAATGTTTCTGATGAACAATTTATTGTAAAACTTAATGCCACGTGTCTTTTAGTTGTATTCTAATCATTTGATGATGTCATCTTTACTTCCTGTCACCAGGGACTGTCAGATTACCTCATGATTGATGTGACGGTTGTGCCGGCGATTGTCAGGGCAACTGTCACACTTCCCTAGGGTAATTGAGTGGTTACCATTAATAGTAATTAATGGCCATAACCTCTCTCTTCTATATATAGTAAGTGTAGCTTTCATCTTCTTCATTATTCTATTGTTTTAAAAACTTACACCATTCTCTCTGAAAAAATGGCGACTAACTCCCCCAACAACAACCTTGGTGCCATGGAGAGGTTAGCAATGCAGGGGATGATGAGGCTATCTCAGCATCCTAGTCGTGATCGGTCTTCAACTGACGCTCTTGATCGTCTGGCAGAATATTGTGAACATCTGTTGTCCCAAGAAGACATGCGTCCTGATAACATGGATGATCAGGGTACTTCTGATGGGAAACCATTGAGGATGAAGAAGTTATCAGAGCTAGGGGATATAAATAAGGCTAAAACCGGGAAGGTTAGGGGTTGAGGTGTCTTTCTAGTATGTTGAAGCCCTTATGTGTATAAGTAAAGTCTTTTTTGAAATTGCTGTTGAATCATCATGTCTATGGGGTGTAATTTGTTTTTTGGTCAACCCCCTTTTTGGATATGTAACAGTAATCTACGTATTAGGTGTGTAGATTGTATTGTTGATCAATGGCTTGTATGATAAATGCTTTTTGTAATATAAATGAAGTTGGACATAAAGTCCTTATTACAAAATTGTGAAATAGCAGATTACATGTAGCATATACGTAGTTGAGCTGCATTCCAAGTACGTGGTATTGGCGAACCATCTAGTCGTTCTAAGGCATATGCTCCTTTTCCCAATACCTCTTGAATTTTGTAAGGTCCCTCCCAAGTTGGAGCAAGTTTCCCTGGTTTTTCCGCATTTGAAGCTTCATTATTGCGGAAAACGAAATCGCCAACTCGGAAAGCTTGTTCTTTGACTCGCGCATTGTAGTATTTTTCTACCTGTCTCTTGTATGAGGCTTCTCGGACACAGGCCAAATCTCGGCGTTCATCTAGAAAGTCTAGATTCATTCTCAACTCTCTATCATTATCAGTTGTTTGCGCGAGCAAAACTCCTGGGGACGGATTTGTGACTTCTGTTGGGATAACTGCTTCAGTTCCATATGTTAGGCTGAACGGTGTTTCCCCAGTGCTTGTTTTGGAAAACGTGCGGTGAACCCAAAGGACATGGGGTAATTCATCTACCCACCCGCTGCGTCTCGTTCCCAGGCGTGTTTTAATGCCTTCAACGATACTTCTGTTTGCGCGCTCGACCTGGCCATTGCCTTGAGGATGCGCTACGGAAGTGAATATCTGTTTGATTTTCATTGAAGAGAGCCATTCTTGTAAGTGTTGGTCCGCAAACTGCGTTCCATTGTCGCTTACAATTTCCAGTGGTAGACCAAATCTGCAAATGATAAATTCCCATATGAATTTCTTGATGTTGCGTCCGTCAATCGTGGCTAACGTCTTTGCTTCCACCCATTTAGTGAAGTAGTCAATGACAACCACTAAGTACTTGACATTGCCTGGCGCTGTAGGGAAAGGTCCCACGAGATCAATGGCCCATTTTTGGAATGGCCATGTTGTGGTAACTGGTATCAAGTTGTTCTTTGGTCTAAGTGTACCGGGCGCGTGCCGCTGGCATGCATCACATTTGCGCAGCTCTCTTACCGCGTCGAGGTGCATTCCGGGCCAAAAGTATCCGGCGTTCATAAGTTTGGCCACGACCATTCGAGGACCTGCGTGTAATTCGCATGTGCCTTCGTGAATATCTTTTATTAAATATGTGGCCTCTGCGGAATCTACGCATCTGAGTAATGGTCCGAGATAAGACCGCCGGTATAAGATGCCATCATTGACTTCATAATGCAAGGCTTTGTGTTGTAGCTTCCTTGCTTCTGCTTTGTTCGATGGGAGGATGCCTTTAGTTAAAAAGGCCATTATCGGGGTGATCCAAGATTCTTTTCCTGTTTGAATCACGTTTACTTGTTTTGACGGAACAGATGGTTTGGCCAGTACCTCGACTCGTACGTCTTTCGCCATGTGATCAAATGCGGTTGACGCCATTTTACTTAAAGCATCTGCTGGCTTGTTCTGGCTTCTGCGCACGTGAGTTACTTTGCAGTGGAGGAAACTATTCATCAACTCCTTGGAATGCTGCAAGTATATGTCACACCCTCAAATTTCCACTACGGGGTTTATACCGCGAGGCGCATGACATACCAGGATCCCACAGCCATAAGTCATATGAACGAACTCTAAATGCCCAAACCATTTAGTTCGTTTTCAAAAACCAAGTTTAGTTAAGCTGCGGAAGCGTAAACCAAATTTAAACCTTTTAAAAACCATGCGCAAAACAACGCGCCCAAATTAAAACCATATGAAAGAAAATGTAAAAACATAATATGTAATCTAGGTGTATGCCCAAGACCCCAAATTGTAACACCCCAACCGATGGCGGAAACATCGAGGTGTCACGCATTGATGAGTATACAGTAGCACATGGTAATCAAATTTTAATTGAAATAAATATTAAATTGTAAATATCCAAAAATTGAAATACATAAGAGTTTGAATGTGGAAATCTAATACATCACACAAGAATCAAGCATGCATAGACTCCTTATTTCTTCATAAGTACTCTAATCTTCAAGCATCGTTATCACCTGTTGAGTTGTAAAAATGGGGGGGGGGGGGGGGGGTCAACTAGAAGTTGGTGAGAATACATAATCCATGTTAAGCATATAGTTTAAGTATAAAAGTCTAGCAATTCGTACGTCTATCGTAATTTAAGTCTACATGCATAGTATAATATGTTGACATAATCAAACCTCCGACTAGTTTAGGTCCATCCCGTCATCTACGGTTCACCTTAGTAATATGTTGAACGATAACTGTTGATGCATTTGCGACTAAGGATTGGATATGATATTATTAACATATGTTAATGGGTAGCCGAAGGTATTTTTGGATGGGCGA
>CM054124.1:90172017-90214724 GCA_028751855.1 Ambrosia trifida
ACTAAAATACAATCTCAAAAACACAATTTACGCGTAAAAATTCAAACGTATACGGAAATAATTTGTGTTTACACATGTGTAAATTTGCTGTTTATACATGTGTAAACTGTTTCATTTACACATGTGTAAAAAGTTAATTTAAAAGTGTTTTTGCAAGAAAAGATGAATAATTTGGAAAGAAAATTCATTTATTAATGTTGTATTTTGATTATAATGGGGTTTGTATTAAAAAAATTTGATTTTGATTGATTTTTTTACTTGTTCTCACGGTTCTCACAATATTTAGCGTTCTCAAGATAACCCTCCCCTATATATATATATATATATATATATATATATATATCGTGTTTACATTTATGAATAACATATTTTTTTTGTTCTCACCAACGTTGTTTATTCTTCTAAAGCTTTATTTTTTACGAAGTTTCGTAAACATTACGTCTTCTTTGAAAAACCCAATAAGTCAATAATCTCTCTCTCTCTTTTTTTTTTTTTTTCAAACTCAGTTCCAAACATCCTTTAACAATGTGTTCCCGAGTACGCTTAACGAGAATTAAAAAAGAAAATGAAGTGAAAGGAAAGTTTGATTGTGTTAAAAGAGTTTTTTTAAAGGAAATCTCTCTTTCTTTTCTTTTTCCTTATTAAAAGTGAGCTCATTTTCTCATACATATCGCACAGTGCTTTTATTATATATACATGGCACTGTTAATGATAGTTCAGGTGCGTACAAGACGGAGAAGGTATAGCAAAAGAAGAACATGTCCCGAAAGAAACCAAAACAAAATATTTAGCAACATATTTGACAGCTATTTTCTCTAAAATAGCACACAGTTGAGATTATTACCAATCCATTATTACAACATAAGTATTAGGGAATAAAAATTAAATAGAAAGAATATAAGTAATAAGCACTTAATTTAAACGACAGTAGTGACTGCAGCGTGTATCGCGTCTGCAAGGTGAGGGACCGTCCTTGAGCTTAAACCCGCCATGCTGATTCTCCTGCATATTCATAGTAACATGAACCAAAATCAGGCAACTTACAACACTACATTCATTTGGCCCATTAGGTGACAAGAAAATGGCTTGAACTGTACCCAAAAGTTTCTAAACTCAAAAAGCATGAATGTTCAAATGTAATGTATCAATTACTTGTCAATTTTAAGAGAACGCCTAACTGATTATTCAGTTCATGTGATCCGACCATTTTGCCACCTATATGTGTGTGTGTGTGTGTGTATTATGTAGGTTGGACTTTTTTACCCGTCAGATGTCATATAGATATGGTATTCTCTAGTCATGAAGGCCACTTGCTTTGTATTAAGCCCTGTAAAGGTAAACATCCCTATTTGCTTTATAATGTGGCTCCAATCACCAGGTGTCCCTGCCAACAAAAAAAAAAAAAAAAGAAGCATATGATATCCATCGGTATCATTCTCTTAAAGAGGTGAATAAATAGCAAAAATAAACTTTTGTTTTAAGCAAGTCTCGAGACAAACATAAGAGGCGGGTAAGGTACCTCTAGCACGTAATGCATCAAAAAGTTGTTTGCGCATGGTAATAATACGGTCAGCCATTGCTTTCAGTTCCAGGGTCCATTCTTGGTACAGGTTTCTGCAGGAAATTTTTCAAAGAATGTGAGGAATTTAGCTAGCTGGCTCACAAAATTCTTAGTTGTTTTGTAATCAATTACCTGTCTTTGAGGATTGTAGAGACAATTGAAGCGCCGTGAATAGGTGGATTTGAGTACATGGGCCTTATTACAAGTTTCAGTTGGCTCTCTACCCGAGTTGCCACATCAGCAGTCTTGCAAACCTGTTGGCAAAAGATATAAAATTTACATGTCAAATATAGTTTAAAAGAGGCCATAACATATCAAGATGTGGATCGTTTTAAAGGCTTCACTTACAATGCTCAATGCACCAACCCTTTCACCATAAAGGCCCATATTCTTTGCATAACTTTGAGCTATAAAACATTCACCACCATTAGCAACAAACATTCTAACAGGTTTAGCATCTTCATCCAGACTTCCGCTTGCAAAACCCTAAATATGCCAGTAATATTATTGTCATCAATCATCATCATTCAACTTCACAAATAATAAACTGGATACCCAGACCCACCTGATATGCACTATCAAAAAATGGTAACAAATTTTTGGATCTCATCAGTCTTCTTATTTGCTCCCATTGCTCAAGCGTCGGATCAACACCAGTGGGATTATGAGCACAGGCATGTAGGAGTACAATTGCTCCTGATGGAGCAGATCCGAGGTCTGCCAGTAAGCCTGTTCAATACAAAAACCAAGTTTAATGTTTTAGGACAGAAATGAAAATGAAATAAATTATCTAAGACAATGAACACAATATTTTAATAAAAGAAACTATTAACTGAGAAAATATGATATGACATTGAACATGCATCATGACAGTATGCGTATGTTGGTAAAAGATTTACTGCCAGGGAGTAAAAAATAATCAACATAACTAAGACCCAACATACTGTGTAACTAAAGGCAAAGAGAACCATAACAGAAATTTGACAAAGTGTGAAACAAAGTTATATACATGGCAATTAATGTCTATGCACGGCATGAAGAGAAACCATTTCTAGAATGCAAATTACATAGGAAAAATCTTACCAAATAGATGAAGTAATTAAAACAAACAAACATACATACATACAAACAAATAAACAAACAAACATACATACAAACAAATAAACAAACAAACAAACATACAAACAAATAAACATACATAATATACACACACACATGTATATAGTATACACACATATACACAGACATGTGTATATACATAAAAGTATATACATGTATACATACATGTATGTGTGTGTGTGTGTAACAGTAACAAACTTGATGAAAGATTATTGCCAACCTTGGATGTTTAGTCCACGGGTTACTGGATCATAGTAGCGGTATGTTTTCACAGTCAAACCAGCAAGAGTGAATATTTTCCCATGGTTTCCCCATGTTGGATTGGGTATATATATCGTACGCTTCACAAGTGAAAATGGTGGAAATAATTAGCATTAAAATAATAAAAAATAATGATGAAATGATCAGCATATCTAAGGTACAGTGTGTATGTTTACTTGGTAATAGTGTCTGGCAAGAAACTCAGCTCCAACTCGCAATGACCCAGTACCAGATAAACACTGAACTGTAGTAACCAGGTTTCCCAGGATAGCAGGACTGCTCAACCAAAGACACAATTCACAAGTTATTATATTATAGTTATTCAAATAGGGTTTCTTCAAATGTTTTTTGCAATATAGCCTGAATGTGTCCTAAAATCCCCCCATCCCAAACAATTGATATGCGTGGAATAACCAACCAAGTGTCCTTGACTTTTCAGCGGCAAACAGATGGCGCTCTATCTAAATATTGTTGTTAGTTATAGCACAATGAGGCTGCTCTATTTATTACTAGTTCACAAGATTGAAGAGAAGTTGTTTGTGACTAGCACGAGTATGCTTAAAACCGCACTGCATTGAGAGGCATATTTGGGGGGACATGGAAAAAAGGAAACTATTTTCTTGGGTACGTAGTTTACGCAGACTTCCTAAATGGTGGACCCTGAAAAATCATTATTGTATCTAATGATTCTTAATAGGTAAGAGTTGGTGTTTTACTGGATAATTTTTTTAGGACGGTGATTATGATTAGTTTATTGGTTCTATTACATTGGGTTGTAACTTTTTATGCTTGAAGTGTCAAGTGAACAACCTATTTTTTTTTATTTCCGCTCGTTTTTATCAGAATATAGGAGCCAGGTTCTATACTATTAAAGAAAATTTGTTTGAACGTCTACGCAAAATTCATAAGCAACACATATGATGAAATATTTCTAAGATACAGGAAATGTAGAATGACATGGCACGGCTAAAATTCACACCTGTCAGCTCCGAGTATAAGTTTTGCACTTAATTTGTTAAAATCTGCCAATCCAACAATGGGGAGATACTCCTTGACACGAGACCTGCAAGCGACAGATGTTGAACTTTCCTTATCTGTGTGGTATATACATTCTCATTGATTGCATTCATAGGGTAAACGCTAAATAAAGATTACCTGTCATTAACAAGTAGCTTCTCTGCTTGTCTGACAACATTTAATACGAGAGGTTTTCCTTCCTGTCAAATAAATGTTATTACAAAAGGTCGTTATGGGAAGACAACTTTCAGGTAGACATGTCAAATGATTCAACTCTAAAAGACCTAGGATAAGTAACAAGATTGAAACATTTCTTATTAATGAGGCAATTTTATAGATGGCTGAAAACTGTCAACAAAAATTATACAAAACTAAGAAACGACCATGAACGAACCTCAGTGCGATATGCACCAACACCCAAATTGAGCTTGACAGGGCTCGGGTCCTTGTTATATGCAACTGTAACCTGCATGTCATCATCATACATAAAGAAAGAATGATAAGACAGATGCAGAAATCATCCTATTTCAGAAGCAAATACAAAGACTTTGCTTGGAGGAAAGATCACACTGTATAATGCACTAAGACATGTTACACGGCAGAACAGAAGCAAATACAAAAACTTTGCTTTGAGGAAATATAACATTCTTATGTTCCACAACTCTCCAACATTTGCGGGATATGGGGGAAGTGGCGCACCAACATTTGTACAACTAATTAAAGCACTACATGGTAAAGAAGGCATTTGAACATATATTTGTTATAACACCTAATTTAATTTCACATCAACAGCAGCATCTGTTTTACATTTTCAGTTTAAAAAGCTCCCGCACTTTACGTTTACAATATATAAACCTAGAGCAAGGTCTTTGCTGGGAAGACATTTAATAAATCAGGTGCTAAGTGTGTAACAGCCTGAATATACAATGCATGCCGATGAGTGATAAAGCAAGTGTCTACATGCGTGCTTATCAATCATTAATGCCAAAATTTGCAATCCATTAAACCTTGGTTGGTAAATCCTAATAGGTGAGTGGAAGTGAATCTGCAATGTTTCCCTGTTTTAAGAATATTCTGAATATCAAATTGCAACTGAAAGTGATGTTATCAAACCCTGGATCACACATTCACACTATACATGTCAACCACATCATCTGCAAAAATTAAAACCTAAATATATATCCAACTGAAAAACCAGCGAAATATCAAATATGATACATCACTTAGGCTATCTGTATCCATAACCTATTCAAATACTAATATTTATTTAAATGTAAATTAAATTAAATTAAATTAAAGAAAAAGACAATATGAAAAACTGAAAACAAATTACTCAAAATGTTCCTATTACTCAACATCGATCAAAACTAAAATTGAAATTGAAATTGAAATTGAAAAAAAAAAAAGAGAGAATGATTACCCCGAGAATGGGATCTTCTGGAGCACGAAGGACGTTGGCGAAGACGGAATCGGAGGCAGAAGAAGAAGTAGGGGAAAAACATATGCTGCTGCTGCTGCTGCTGCCTTCTTTATCGATGGTCAGGTGATTGGAAAGGATACTTAACCTTCGATCGGTGGCCGATTGGTTCATTCTTAACTTGTTTATTACGTTTCTTTCTAAACTCTGTTTGTTTCTTTAGTTTGAAAAATATTGTATTATGAGGTGGCTTTTTATAGAAAGAAAGAAAGAAGATGACGTGGACATGGAACGGATTGTGGGGTCCCTTTTTAGGATTAGGATGACACCACGTCGTTTGGCACGAGTATCCAGACAGGTGTGGGAACAGTAACGTCACCGATGGTTGGCACGAACTTTAATATACGTTTCTTCGTGAGGTCATGTGCAGTGGTCTCGTTTTAGGGCGTTTTGGACCCTATAGCGTCGGGGAACAAAGCCCCCAGACGCTATAGGGCGTTTTGGGTTGGTGGCGCTATAGCTATAACGGGCGTTGTCCCTGAACTGATTATTATTATAAATTATTATTATTATTATTGACTAGTAGGAAGCCCGCGCGTTGCCGCGGGAGCGATAATATAAAATGTGATATTCTATATTTAGTTTAATCGATTTTCTCGTATATCGCGTCCATGAGGATTTATGTACCCTGATTGAGCCTTAAAAATATGCTTCTTAGGCCTTATAAATGAGTATTGGTCATATTAATGTTATGGAGCCATATAGGTTAACACATTTTAATTTTAAATAGACACCTGAAAAATATCACTGAATTTATATTATAAAATCAGAGAAACACAACAAAAAAAAATCAAGGACATATAACTATAAAAACAATAAAATAGAAATCCAACATTAGCAGCATCAACAGATTGTCGGTCGAATAGAAGAACCAGCAAGATGTGAACATCTGGGTGATGGGTATGGAAGAACTTATAGTTTCAAGAAGATGGAGTTATGGAACTCGAAGAGACGATTTCGAATTTCCAAATTAAATTTTTGGTTAAAGTGAATTTGTTCTTTATAACAATGTTATGTGAATGATGATTGGAATGTGAACTAATCACCATTTGTGTAGTTAATATTGTATTCATTATGATGTACCACCAAGGAAGATGAAAGGTTAGTATGAATTGAATTGATTAAGATGGCCCTAAAGTGTCTTAAAAGTTTGATGAATGTCCAATTTTAATCCCTTTAAATTGGCTTTAAGTGTATTGTAAATTATGCTTAAATATTTGTACACAATACAAAATTACAATGTTGTACATCTTTGGACATAATATTTATCAAACTCTTTGAAAGGCACTCAAATTTTATTTACAATGTATACAACTTCCTAATAATCGAATATGCTATACTGGACACTATATAAAGGTAAAACTTGGACCAAAAACAAATTGTATGCAAGGCAACCAAATACTAACTCTGCCTGTTTCAACCAAACAAACTGTATTAAAGCAGCAGTGAAATACAACGACGGGAAGATATTACCGATCAAATCTCGATCTCCAAGAACATTTTCAGTTTAGCGTTGTAATTCTTATTGGAAACTTCCCTCAATTACCCAACATGTAGTTCCAATAACAGTTTTGAGTTCAGCTTGATAATAAAACCAATAGCAACATGATAAATATTGATCTCAAATCTATAGATAAAACACTTTAACATTTATAAAAGATATTAGCAATTAAAGAAAAACAATTCTGATTGGGTTTCCTACAAAGCTGTTGAAGGCCGATTAGGATGATGCGTGCGAATATGCCTCTTTGACCATACAAGAAGTGTTGAAATTGAATAGGCACACCAATTCTTTAGCAACCTCATCCTGCATACCATAAATATTTGATGAATATAAGTAAGTGTATGTTTCCAACAACTAAAGGTATATTATTAACAATGTAAAATGACCAAAAATTACAAATCGACACTAAAACAAATCGAGCAATGAAAAATACCTAGAATTGGTTGAATGGCGTTTCTTTCTGTATGCGAAAGCTATGAACTTTGTCGTGGTTTGCATCATGAGTAACCTAGACATGTCAAGTAATGATATTAGTAAGATGAGTTTCTTGAAAAGTAAAACAAGTTGAAGTTACTGAGCCAATACAAAGTAAAAGCGTATGCCAAAGTTCAATATTTAATTGGGAAAAAATAATGCAATACATACCGTTTTAGGCTGATGACCCAGGCAGAAAGCTTTCGTCTTTGTCTCCTTTTCACAAATCATAAATCGTTCCATTTCACGCTCAATATGCTTGTGCGCATCCATTAAAGCCTGCTAGTAAGAGGCACTAACCTATGTCCACATGCTTGGTCGTCCCTTTTCAAAGATAAATGGGAAGCATATTCTATTTCTCTATGGTTGGAGATGAGAAGAATGGAAAGCATGTAATTTTTAAGACATGAGAAGGTGATGATACATATACACTTCATGGACACTCAAAGGTCTTAATATTAAGCATTCAATTAAGATTTATTGTGTTTTATGAGGGTGAGTTACATCTTGAGATAGATATAAAGTATGTATTAGATACATATACAATTGGCATTAAATGTTGTACAAGAGGGCATAAAATGAAGAAATTAGACAAAAATTATAGATTTATACTAAGACTCTTGATATGCCATCTTAAAAAAGATGCAAATTTACCTTCTTAGCCATCAAGCACCCATTATATAGTAGTATAGATATAGATGTGTGTGTGTGTGTGTGTGTGAGAAGAGGAAGAAGAAGTGAAGAAGAAGAGGGAAGGAAGAAGAAGAAGTTAAGAAGATGGGTAAAGAAAAGGGTTGGGATATGTGTGTGTTTGTGTGTGTATGTGTGTGTTTGTGTCTGGGTAAAGAGGAAGGCTTTGTGTCTGGGTATGAGTAAAGAAGAAGAGTTGGGATATTTGTTTGGGACTTTGGGTTGGTTTTTTATAAATAATAATAATAATAATAATAATAATAATAATAATAATAATAATAATAATAATAATCAATAAAAAACAATGATTACCCAATCATTTATAAAGCCCCATAACCCCCCTTCCCACTACACCCTCTTTTTCCATAAAGCCCCATAACCCCCTTTCTATTACTTTTTAATATTTTAATACTCATAACCCCCCATAACCCCCACATGAACTGATAGCTGCAATTACATATATTACACTAGCTGATTACCCCGGAAGTGTCCCGGGTTGAAAAATCTAATATTACTTAATAAAAAAGGATAAAAGAAGTAAACAATCTCAACCTCTTTTAATGTTAAAGAAAATTGTTCTAATGTTTATACTATCAAAAGGGGTTCTCATGCTGCGTTCCCAGCAGATTAAAAAATCTCAACATCTTTTAATACTAAGCATATCGTTATAGCACATGAACATGAGCAATTCATATATGTAATAGTAGGTTCAAAAACATATATACTATCATAACATGATTAGTGACTTGCCTATATATGATTAAGAAATTACCTAAATATATTGTGTTTTTTTCTGCATTAACAAAAACTCACTAAAAAAACATTTTTTTCGTTTTTGTATAGCACTATATATGGTGCTCGTTGGATAGATAATAAAGCGATCGTTAATTTGGTGTAATTTTTTTTTCAAAAAAATGTCATACATAAAAGTTACTAACGTGTAAAAATTGTGAGCGGAAAATAAAAAAAAAATAAAGATAAAAATATTAATTAACATATTTGAAATTTTAAAATAATTAATAGTTCACTAACATCTAAAAAATGTGAGAGTAAAATAAGGAAAATATATTAATTAACATATTTGAAATTTTAAGATAATATAGATATAGATTTTATTTAAAAATACAAAATAAATAAATTTAGAATAAAGCTTCACATGATGGCACATGACACCCTCCATTGAATGCCACCTCATACAAACTCAATTATTTTATTATAAGTTATAGATTACATATATTACATTACATTACAATATGTTTAAAGACGAACGAATTAAACAGTATATTGTACCATTATCGTGATTTTTGTTCTTGGCCATGGTATTTGTGCCTTTTTTGGCAACACGTGTTGCCTTCTTTTCTCCTCTTTATCAACCTGTCGTAACCGACACATGCGAGAGATAGAGACAGAGAGCTTGGAAGACGGTGGAATCACCACCCCCTATGCTGTCGCCAACAACTCAGGTCACCACCATCTTCGTCGTCACTATACGTTGTTGGCCGGTTTTGATGGTTGGGGATTGTCGTGCTGGGTTTAGGGTTTCCGATTGCAAAAACTGATTATAAATACAAGTGGCCCATCATGGCGACATGCGACGGCTAGGCTCTTTTTATTCTTCTTATGTTCCACTTTGACAGAAAACATAATTTATACATAGAACCAGTGTCGACCTTCTATTTCTTGGAATTTATCCATGGAATAACAAAGGAACAACAAAAAAGGTAACCTTTGTTCGCTTAGAGTATCTTTTGGTAACAAATGTTGACTTAATGTGGTTACTTTGAGGTTATTCATGAACTTTAGCTGTTGCTTGGCTTTAATTAGATTTGTGCTTCTAGATTTAGTTGTTGCAACTGCGATTGCAGCCATGGCGGATTTGGGCAAAAGTCGGTTCAGTTGCTACAGATTTTACCCTCTTTTTTGTTTTCATCTCTTGCTTGAATTTGCGGTTGTGGAAATTTAGGGATTAGTTGTTGTTATTTAAGCGCGCGCACACACACACATCACATGTCATCTTCTCTGCTTCATTTCAAGTTTGGTTACTGGTATTTACATGTTTCTTCACTTTTTATTCGTAATTGGTTACTGGTATTTACATGTTTCTTCACTTTTTATTCGTAATTGGTGTTTTTAGTGTCTTCTTATAATTTTACAAAATTGCTCAGGTAGACTATAGTCTCCGAAGCTTAAGGTATAACACTTTTTATGTTTTGTTTCAACGTTTTCCCTTACGTGTTGATAGTTGCATACTTGCATATGTTCTTGAGTTGAACGATTCATCTTTTCTAATTGTTTAGGTTGTTGATGAGGTGAATGATGTATGTCTTCTGATTGTTCCGGGCACGTCTATAACGTGTTCGATGATATGCCAATAGTAAATATAATCAGGGTGCTTTGACGTTTCCTTTGCTCGCAAGATCTCGATGGTGTCGATTCGTTCACCATATTTGTAGATGTCGAGGTAGTCACCGCCGTGGTGCGTAGTGGCTGTGACCGCTGATCCATGTATCGTTTCTCTTGTAAAGGTTTCATATGTTTCGATTTGTCTTTGGGTAGTTTTATGGTTTTAGACTTTTGTTGTTTTGGTGTTCAGTATGGCCCCGTCGTTTGGCGGAGGCTTTCCGGCAATCCATGGCGGCAGCGGATGCGCGATGCCTGATCTCCTTTTTTTCCCTTTGCTTCTTTTGGACTTGAAAAAAAAAAGCTTTCTAAGACGACTTCTTTGACATAATACGAAAGTTTTTTTGGTTGTGTTGCAAGATTAGCTAGAGCATGAGGCACCTTTTGGCAAGAAATCAACAACTAGCAGGACCAAATAGCTTTTGTGCTACTAACCGGTTTATATAAAACCTTCATTGTATTTCATGTTGTTTGTGATTTGAATTATTGTATTTTTACAGGGTTGAATGAATAATGCAGATGCCAAGAAATGGTATTTTTTCCTTTGCCATCTCTAATAGATTCCAATCTGTTGAAGATTGATCAAGTTGAGAGGGGGTTCTCAACTCAAGGTTAAACAAGGTTTTGGGATTGTCTTTTGTTGTAAGAATCACAAATATTTTTCTCCATCAGACCTTATAACAAGGTCAAGGGGTTGTACCATAACAAATTGAATTGATACCGACAAAATTCTTGCATTATATCATGCTGTGTAGCGCAAGGAATCCTGACGCAACGCGCCAGTTTAATACTACTAGTTATATATTAATAGACCAACTATTTAAATAGTTAGGTTTCACTTTTTCCATTTTGGCCACCTTTTTTTTCTTTTTTAAGCCAAGTTTTTTTTCCCAATTTTAGCCACGACCATTTTTTTTTAAGTTAAGTTCTTCTTTTTCTGGTTTGGCCACTTTTTTTTAGTTAAGTTTTTCTTTTTCCATTTTGGCCACCACCATGTTTTTTTTAAGACCATGTATTTTTTTTTAAGTTAAGTTCTTCTTTTTCTGTTTTGGCCACTTTTTTTTATTTAAGTTTTTCTTTTTCCATTTTGGCCACCACCATGTTTTTTTTTAAGTTAAGTTTTTCTTTTTCCATTTTGGCCACCATTTTGTTTGTAGTGTTTTTTTCTTTTGATTTTCTATTTACGCCCCATGTAATTTAGTGCCTTGCCATTTAACGCGCTTTTTTTTACCGATTTCGCACGGGTTCAGTTTTTGTTCGTTTAGTACTAAACATGGTTTTACGACTCATTTTCCCACTATGTTTTAATGTTATGTAGGTCACTTGGTGTTAATAGCTATCTATATGAGTTGCAGCAGACTTATTTATGTAAGTCACTTGGTGTTAATAGCTATCTATATGAGTTGTAGATGATTGACTTTGAATGCATGAACTCTTAGTATAGTGGTATTGTGTCCCCTCTTAAAAATGTAAGGTTGTAGATTCAAATTCTTGCAAATTCAAGGTTAGATGAAAATAAGGTGGTATAAAATTTGGCGTTTAAAAAAAAAGCTACAATTGACTTTGGAATTTGTACATTTATTTAGTGTTTTATTTGCGACTTTAATCTCTTTAGTAGCAAATGATAATGTTCGTTACAAACCTTTTTTTAACCTTTATAGCTAAATATAAAGAGCCATCAAGATGCTGAAAATACATCACAGCTCACGACGAAGCGAAAAGCAAACAATGACAAACAACAAAAACAAACACCAACATTACACAAAGCTGGCTAAATAAAACTTGGACCATTCTTCCCAGCTAACTTTAGGGCCTTTTTCGACGATTGGAGATCCAGAAAAAGCTATCCTCTTTTATTTGGTCGACCACATTCCGAACCGGGATGAATCTGTTCTCAAAAGATTTGGCATTTCTTGTTAACCACAGCCGCCAAGTAGTAGCAAACGCAACCAAATGAACCATTTTCCTCCAATTTTTAGAGCCAAGAGCCTTCTCCAAATAATCTATTAAGTCGGCTAAAGAAGTCACATGAAGAGGCCATTGAATTCTAAGCCAAACGATGATGTTCCACCAAACCGCTTTCGCATAAAAACACCCCAACAAAGCATGAATGACGTCTTCCTGAACGAGGCCACATCTAGGACACGTAAGGTCGGGCAAGATCACCCCACGAAACAAAGCATGATTGATGTCTTCCTGAACGTGGCCACATCTAGCACACGTAATGTAACATCTGGCCCCTCTCACCACCAATATTGTCCGCTTTGCCCATTAGAAGCTCACGGATTTGTTTTTGGTTACCCAGGGGAAAACTTCCCAGGAGATCACCCATCCTGGTACTACTCCCACTTGAGCACACTTAACTGTGGAGTTTTCATGTGCTCCACAACCAACTAAGCCCAAAACGCGTTGGTGATTTAAGAGGCAAGACATTACTTATGAACCAAGGATCTCTCCTGGCCACGGCCGATGTGGGATTTTCCTGGGGTGTCACATTCACCCCCTGTTAGAGTCTCATCGTCCCTGATGAGGTATGCACCCACCATCCCGAACGGCACAGGAGTGGCTCTGATACCAATCTGTAACACCCCAACCAATGGCGGAATCATCGAGGTGTCACGTAGTGACGATTGTTCAAAAGCACATGGTACTAAAATGTAAATATATTATTGAATAATTTAAATTGTACTACATGGATGAAATGGGAAAAATACAAAAGTCTTAACAAAACATGAAATTTGAAATAACTTATTAAAAGCAAGCACTAAAATCCAATGCTATGGAACTAAGATCAAACTGCACCTGAAACATGTACAAAATAAGTTTTGTCAACATATGAAATGTTGGTGAGCATTCCTAGTTTTAATACATATAGTAAGTTGGAAAATGTTATACAATTCAAGTGCAAAGCTACAGTGCATTTATGTAAAGTATGTATCATACACATGAGCGAAATCAATCCTGTGACTGTATAAATGTACTAAATGATCGTCCATGCTCAGCAACTCCTCAGCATAATGTGCCAGTGCATCCCTGGCATCAATGATCCTGGCCCACATGAGCTGGGCCTGCTGCTCCATCTGGCTCACGGTGCGCTGCACCGTGTCGGTGAGGGTCTGGAAATCTCTCTCCAGTGAGATCACCGTGGACCATGCTGGTCCTGACAGTGGGGCCATCCCGTGGGGTTGCGACGGCCCGGGGATGTCAGTATACGTCGGCTGGGACGGGCCGACGATATCAGGTATGGGTAGGGGTGTGAAGGGTGGGGCAAAACCCGGTAGTCCGGTGAAGCAGTAGGGTGGTACCTGGTACGGGTCTCCCGCACCTAGTGCATATGGTGCGAATGGGGGTATCAGAAATGGGGCTCCTGCATCCATAGTGAATGGTGCAGGTGGTGGTGTAGGGAGCATCTCGGGTAGGGGTGGTAGTGTGGGAAAAGTGGTGATGGGTAGTGTCATGGATATGGGTGAGGGGACTATAAGCTCGGCGAGTGGGACCATGAGAGGCTGGGTGACAGCGACCCACTCTGGAGCGGATATCACAGTGGTAGGGGTGGGAGGGCTAGCAGTGGCGTGGGCTGCCAAACCTGCTCGGTGCAGCTCAGAACTACGGGCTGAGCGGCCCTCAAGGATGTGCCCAGTAGAAGCTGGCCCATCCTGTGGTACGGGCTCGGGCATGGCGGGTAGGGTGGCTGGGGTAGTGGTGGCATGTCCTATCATCGGAGCGACGTGCTCCTCCTGGTCTGCTGGTGGGATCGGCACAGCAATGTGCTCTACCGATGCAGTCGACTCATCATCGGAGTCATCAGATATCCACCCGTTGTGTCCTCGGCAGACAGGCACGAGTCTCATGCCTGAGGGAACGGGGATAGGTGGGGTGGGTAAGGGCTCACGATCGACAGGTGCGCGTCGGTCGTATGGAGACTCAACAGTCTCCGACTGTGTAGGGATAGGCCTCGAAGGACCTGCACAGCCTACAGGGAAGTCCCTGACGGCTCGGATGGGAAGTGCTGGCAGTGGTGCTGCCTGGAATGGCACTAGAGGCAAGTCAGCCTCGGCCATCGGTAGGTCGGCCACGGCGGCCATGTCGCCTCCAGCGGGGGCCCACGCTGGGTCCTCGCTCGGATCTGTCTCGTCGGAGCTATCTCCGTCGGCGCCCTCCATGGCGGCATCAACCTCCATCTCGTCATCCTCAGGATCGAGTATCACCACCTCGATCGGCTCTGCTGGCGGTGCTGGGATGATCTGAAGGCTACTGTCGTAGCTCGGTGCTACGCTCCCTGCGTCTGACATCCTGGCAAAAGAACCGTACTAATATTTAAGTATTATTCGTTAGGTAGTTAAGGCACATATCTACGGTACTCTTCCTAACCTTCTAACAAAAATAATACGTATACTTACCATGGCTAGCTTGGTCAGAATCTCCATATACCCAAATGGTCGTTGGAAAAATTTATCTTATTGCGTTTTGCATTTATTTTGAAAGTTTTTGAACCAAATCTGGTTATAGTTTAGATTTTAAAATGCTAATTCGCTATAACCTTGGCTCTGATACCACTTTCTGTCACACCACGCCTATGGCGGAAACACGTGGCGCGACGGTTCAAAAGTATTAAGCCAAGATTAATGCAAACCACAATAGTAATTAAACAACGGGCATTTATTCAATGCTAATAATCATGTCAAATTATCCGTACATAATTATAAATTGTTTTTGAAATTAATGAGGAGGCTCCTCCCTTTATCCCTAAGTTCATGGAATAAAGAGATGAGACCCTTTTACGACCTTTCCAACGCCCAACTTGGAGACACCCCCGACCCTGCTCGCCATGCCATCCTCCATCAATCAATTACCTGAAAGATATGTTTGAAAATCGTCAATATATAAATATTGGTGAGTTCACAGGTTTTGATTTAGTAAAACTTTATAAAGTGGGAATATCCTTGTTATGACATTTATAGGAGTTGCAAAGTCCTACAATTTACTTGAGCCTATAACCAAACCAAGACAATTAACAGTGCTGTGACAACCGGCAATTTTCGATCTACACTGACGTGATTCTTTTTATAATTAAAAATAATATTTATTACAAATATTGCTAGTTATTAAATTTCGGAAGTTAACAGATCGTTTTTACAATCGAGACTGGGACCGATTTAATTAACGCGATTTAAACGCGTGTTCTGAAAACACGCGTCGGACATCGAAGATATTTATATTTAAGCTCGGTTTTGTATTTCGAACAAAACCGACTACTTTTTAGAATTAATTATCGGGCCTAGATTAGAAACCGAGATGTTTACGTTTAAAACGGGTTCGATACGCGGTAGAAGCCCACCTACCTAAACCCTAAGTATAAAAAGGTCATTATCCTCCTTCTTCTTCATAAGTTTCAGCCGCATGCTCCCCTCTCTCTCTCTACTCTCTCTCTAAAACCGAGCTCTCTCTCTAACCCTCTCTTCCTATCCCGCTCGTCTCCCTCTCTTCTTCCTTTCGGATGCAGCCGGCCACCACCAAGCTTGGGTGGTGGCGGCACAACCTCAACAGCAGCAGAAGGGTGGTTTTTCAGTGGGTTTTTGTCATGGTTTTCGGCCCGATGATGGTGGTTACAGATCCGGAGTTTCTCGACTCAGATCTGGTAGTTTTTGGGTATCGGGTCAGATGGTGAGGGTTGGGTTGGTGATGGCAGTCGACGGTTGTGGTGGTTGTGACGTGCAGGGGTGGTTCATGGGTCCAGGGTTCGAGTCAAGCGAGATCGGGTCCGGTTCTATTAAGGTTGATTCAGGTTTGGTTTGGTTTCGGGTGGTGGTTTCCGGAGCTGAGGCGGCGGCGGCGGTGATGTTGGGTTCTACGAAGGTCCGGAGGTGGTGACGAGTCTAGGTTCGGGCCGTGGTGATTTCGGGTTGAACACGAGTCCGGGTCAGACCTGGTTCCGGTGCAAGTTTGGTCATGTTCGGGTCAGGTATAGTTTTGGGGTCGAGGTGGCTCGGTTGGTTCGGGTATGGTGGTCCGGTTTGTTGGATTTTGGTCACGAGTCGAGGTTGGTTCGGGTCCCTGATTGATGGTCGAGTCAAGTGTTCGGGATTGGTTTTCAACTCGGTCAGATCTGGTCCGGTTAACGCGTAGATCGAGACGCGCGCGTGTGATTCGGTATACTTTAAATTTGTATTTATTACTATTTGTAGATATTATATATATATTTATAAATATTGTGTATTTGTAAATATTATATATTTATGAATATTAGATATTTGTAAATATATTGATATGGATGAAATACGTTTGACTCGCGAACGAACCGGATGATAAACGGAAACTATATATATGAAATATCGAACGATTTGGTAAACGATTAATTTGACGTGACTTATGGTTTCGAACTCGGACTAAATATAATTGGACTATATTGTCGGACTATATTATATATATATATATATTAGTATATATATAGATTTATATAAATAAGTATACATAGGTAACGAAACGTATAGTCTCGTGAATCGGAATTGTGGATAAAAGGACTTGATGATCTGTGGTTGAAAGTGATTTTTGGGGAAAATTGTAGACAACGGGTGCTGTCTGGTTCGTACAAAAACAGAGGAAACTCTGCCCAAATTTTTATAAAATCAAAGCGTAACGAACTACTATTTCTGTTAAATAAATTCCCTTCAGCGTTTTGGACAAATGCATTATTATATACAAAATCAAGGTGTTTTCAAAGTTTATCTAATTGTAACAATAAAGATGATTTTCAAACAATGTTTGGGAAAAAGTAGCAAATGTTATTAATTGGTTTTAATAACTAAACTTGTTTTTCCTCAAAGAGTATTTTCTAAAATGATTTACGAGACGAGCTACGATTCAGGATAATTATACGTTTCGGGGTACTAGTCCAACATGGTTTATACACAAATGGTAACAAGTGTGCAACTTGGGGGTTATGTAATACGAGAATTAAGATAAGTCACGATCGGCTCGTCGAGTTGAAACGTATTGAGACTCGTGTTGGCACACACGGGTCTAGACAGTCGGATAGACTATCTTTTGAGCAGTCAATAAGCTAGGCTTATGTGTGATAGACTGTTAAGGTGTCCTTTGTTGGTAATTAGGGCACGAGGAAGTCGGTCGAGACTTCAGGCTTTGTTTGCTAGCTTATCATGGAAATTAAGGTGAGTTTACGGCCCCTCTTTTAAACTGGTTTCATATTTTCGGGGGAGAAAACATGTGTTAAAACGATTATTTGGTAACTACTGTCATACTATGGGTTTCTATTGTGTACTACACGATCTTTGGAAGTCCCGGGGGGAACCATGAATGTGCGGGTTTGCACAACGGGGAAATGTGAATAGCGCTATTGGGAGTGACCAACCCCGCTCGTCGACTTGGAGGGTCGGCGGGTGCATATTGTCTCAAACAGGAACAACAGGAACAACAGGAACTACATCGGGCATACTTTTGGTATTCGCATTAGTAATGGTTTTCCAATCGTGGTAGTAACAAACATACGCCTAGCTAGCGTACACTGGTTTTCGATTTATTATAGTATGGACAGGTTGACTTGGTACTTGGATTACAAAACCTGTAAACTCACCAGCATTTTTGTGCTGACGTAAACTTTTACATGTTTTCTCAGGTCGCTAAGGTAGCACGACTGGACTAGGGCGCACGCGTCTGCACGGCGTCTATGTTAGGGTTGCATGGTCTTACAACATTGAACATTGGTTTATTATTTTGGATAATGTTTTGAATAAGCTTCCGTTGTAAACGGGAATTTTAAACTATGTTTTGAAATTGCATTTTAATTCATTTAGACTTGTTTATTGTGATCGTTGGTTTGGATCCTGGTTTGTCATGCGCCTCGCGGTAAAACTCCGCAAGTGGATTTTGAGGGTGTGACAAGTGCCCCCGCCCCAAGTCGTTACTCGGTATTCCTACGACTTTATTTCAGAATACGTGCACCCCAGGCATGCGCCGATGCATAATCGACGCTATCGATTAGGGGTGGGCCTTGTCAGGCACCAATAGTACTATCCAAATATTCCTTTGGTTTCTCTTTCCTGAATTAATGATTATAGTGGGGAGGTCTCAACCCCGAGTGGCGATCTTTACTCAAGTATCCAACCCGTCATACAATCCCAACATATCTTTCCCCCGTAAAAGCATTAAATAGTTTAGAAATGGGGCCGTGAAACTCACCTGTAACTGTGCTCGGCTCAAAGAAGAAAATAGTAAAGTTTGTGATCCCGCACCTACAAAGGTTCTAGGCGTATAAGTCACTACACCTATGGTGTATGTGCCTTGGCAAGTTGTACACCCAACTTTCCGACCACGTCTTTATCCCAATTCCCGTTTAATAGTTTCGTATCCTAGGTTCAATGGCGATGGATTACCCTTTCCTTACAAGTCATATATTATTCTCATTAATATTCTTTATGACTTGTACAATATTATACTCGACACGACTCTACCCAACGTATAATTATTTTCCCATTTAAATAATTATACTTAGGATCGTTTCGCTCGATATAATGTGATTTCTTATTATCCGACCCGACACACTTTGCCACATATTTATTTTCCCATTTAAATAAATATGCTAAGTTCTTGTCGTTTGGTAACATAATCTTAACGCCCGACTAGACTTACCACACCATACATTTATTTTCCCATTTAAATAAATGTACTAGGATCTTGTCGGTATTCACGCGTTCGTAGATATATTTCACCTACTCGTTTCGGTTTTCCTTCTCGCATATCTATTTTCCCATTCAAATAGATATACTAGAATTTCGTCGAAAACGAGTATATGTACATATACCATCGCGTGGATACTACTTGTTAAGTTCATGTGTCGTTTAGCGTTTTTAATTTGTTACGTTGTGTTTTTCCTTTCCCACGAATATTCTTTCTACACTTAGGAAAGTGTGTCGCACGTTTCGCCCTTGTTATATATATTTTATTTTCTTAAAATATATATGTATATTTTTATCTTGTCGTAATGGCATTTTTCTTATATGTCCGTTTACGTTAGTTCGTGTAACTAAGTTCGTTAGTTAGCGTTTTTCATATTTATTTCCGTTGCGCGTCCTCATGGAAGTATTGTTCCTACTTCCGATTCCGAACGTTTATTTCTTGGAAAAATATACTTTGTACGTTTTAGCCCAACTTGTCCAACTTGTTACTCAAAAATGTTTCCGATACTTTTATATTCCCATTTATATAAAAGTATCCTATTTTTGTACAAGTCTTTCCAAGTCTTTATTTTATAAAATCTCATTTTATAAAATACTTGCGTTACTCCATTTATTTTTTTTTATAAAACGTCCATTTTATAAAAATATACTTTTTACACAAAATGCCCAAGTATGTTACTAGTATTTACCAAATCAACCTTGTAAAATTATTACTCACACTTTTGACACCAAACTTTCCATTATTGTGTTTTTGGACTAATAGTTTCCAAAATATTCATTTTAGTCCCTCAACTTCCAAAGTTGCCATATTAGTCCTTTAACTTATACTTGTTGCGTTTTTCACCCTAACTTTCAAAGTTAATATTTTTCTTCCACTTTAGTGGACTTTGAAGAACCATTTTCTTAATGCTTAGTTGTTTTTACTTCTTTTTACTTTTAATGATCTTCTAATCCATCCTAGATGTCATTAACATGTTTATTCCATATTTTCATCCAAAGTACCCATTTTTCACTCATCTAAGTGAGTGGACTTTGAAGATGGAACTTTTTCACCTATGACTTTCTAACCCATTTTAATATCTTTTTGACATTAATATATCATCCTATGATGATTAAAATCATCTTCATCTCATTCAAGTCCTTCTCATTAATTATACCCAAATCATCATTTTTCTCAAGTGTATGTGCATTTCATCATCATTTCTTCAAACATTACATTTATTAAAATAAATCCAAGATTCATCAATGCTTTTATTATTCTTCCATTTTTATTCTAACAAAACCCATTATCTTTATAAAGTCTATTTTTATTACCCAATAATGTACAACTTGCTTTCATAGCACAAAACATGAACATTCAAGTAATAAAACAATGTAAGACTTACTACTAGCTCAAGGCTAGGGAAGACAAAGATCTTGGATTTGGGTGAGGTTTAATGTGTTCTTCCAAGTGGGTTATGCTCCAAACTCTTGAACACACAAAAGGGGTTTTGAATAATGATGGTTTAGAGATGATTTAGAGGTATGAAAATTGAAAGAGAAGTGTTGGTGGGGAGGTGCAAACTCACGGCCAACAAGAGAAGAAAGGGGAAGAGTTTTTGTGATTTCTTCAAGTGTTCATCAAGTGATTATATTATCTTACTCAATCTTCAAAGGATCAAGTGTATCTTGCTAGGATTGGTTAGAGATCTTAGTGTAATATTATGGAAGATTTGTGAAAGATATTTGAAAATCTTGGGGATTTAGAGGGTGCTTGGGCCGAGTTTTTAGAGAGAGAGGGAGAGGTGTGTTGGTTAATCTTCTACCCAATAACTTTACATGCATTCTAATCATTAGTAATAATATTATGGATTTACAAGAAAACTCAAGTAATCTCTACTTGTGTGGGCCCTTGGCCGGCCCCTATAGGGTGGTTGGTGGGGTCCACTTTGCTAAATATTACTCCATAATATGTTTAAGTTACTTTCTTTCGGGTACCGCCCGGGTATTTCTTGAATTTTAACCGTGGGTTACCTAAATATTAAAATACCGTTAATATTCATTAAATTTTGCCCAGTTAAATTACTGATAATTTATTTCGGCTTTTGCCGGGTGAAATTACGTGTTACGCGCGTATCGGGTGCGGTACGCGCACTTTATTCGTTACCGGGAGATTTGTACAATAAGCTTTCACGTATGGCTTTGGGTTTCCAAAACTCATTATATTTTGTGAAAATATTATTTATTTTATATTCCGGGTGTCCGGAGTTCGTTTCGCTTATTTAAGTTTTACCGGGTAATCGCCAGTGTCCATACCGGATAGTTTTGCCTGCGCATGATCCTATCACGCTTTGCTATTAAACTTATGCATTCCTATGCATTATTTGGGAACTTCTATCTTTCTAAGGCCTCAATTAAATAATCAGCACATAATTACGGTTAATTACGTTAATTGCGTTTAATTAATTAGTACGGGATTACCTTAATTTTGCCGGTTGTTACATTCTCCCCCCGTTAAGAGAATTCCGTCCCGGAATTCACTTCGAGCTCTACGGTATAGGGGTCTTCTCGAATAGGGCGGGATACTTTTGCTTCATCCGGTCCAGCCTTTCCCACGTGAACTCCGGTCCACGCTTGGCATTCCAACGCACTTTGACCAATCTTATCTTACTGCGTCTTAGCTTTTGGACCTTCCAATCGGTTACTTCGATTGGCTCTTCGACGAAGTGTAACTTGTCGTCAATGTGGATTTCGTCTGCGGGGATGATGAGGGTTTCGTCGGATAAGCACTTTTTCAGGTTCGACACGTGGAACGTGTCATGTACACCGTTAAGTTCTTGTGGTAACTTGAGCTTGTATGCTACGGGGCCTACTCTGGACAGGATTTCAAATGGTCCAACATATCGTGGGTTTAGTTTTCCGCGCTTCCCAAAGCGCGCGACACCTTTCCAAGGTGACACCTTTAGTAGGACCCTGTCTCCGACTTGAAATTCCAAAGGCTTCCTCCTCATGTCTGCGTAGCTTTTCTGTCGGTCACGTGCCGCTTTGAGACGTTCTCTTATCAGAAAGACCTTATCCGTCGTTTCTTGAACAATTTCGGGCCCGGTAAGTTGCTTTTCGCCAACTTCGGCCCAACATAGAGGCGATCTACACTTGCGTCCATATAAAGCTTCAAAAGGTGCAGCTTGAATGCTCGTGTGGTAACTGTTGTTGTATGAAAACTCTACCAGTGGCAAGTGTGTATCCCAATTTCCGCTGAAATCGATTGCGCATGCCCGTAGCATATCTTCCAAGGTCTGGATGGTCCGTTCACTCTGACCATCGGTTTGTGGATGATATGCGGTACTCATGTCAAGGCGAGTACCGAGGGCTTCATTTAAACTCTCCCAAAATCTTGAGGTGAAACGACTATCTCGATCGGAGATGATGGAAATAGGTACACCGTGCTTTGACACAACTTCCTTAATATACAAACGGGTCAGTTTCTCCAACTTATCCATTTCGCGAATGGGGAGGAAATGTGCAGATTTTGTCAATCGATCAACGATTACCCAGATCATGTCATGGCCGCTTGTTGTCCTGGGCAACTTGGTAATGAAATCCATAGTAATCCTTTCCCATTTCCATTCTGGTATTTCCGGTTGCTGGAGCAAGCCGGACGGTCTCTGATGCTCAGCCTTGACCTTCGGGCAAGTCAAACATCGCGCAACATACGCCGCTATATCCCTCTTGAAATTTGGCCACCAGTAAAATTCCTTTAGATCATGGAACATCTTGTCTGCTCCAGGGTGAACCGAATATCGCGAACTGTGGGCTTCGGCTAAGACCAGTTCACGCAATCCACGGTACACTGGTACCCAAATTCTATTCATGAAATACAGAGCTTGATCCGCTTTTGACTCCAGTGATTCAACCATCTTCCGCAATCTTTCACCTTTGACATTCTCGGGTTTTAGAGCGTTAGTTTGAGCTTCACGAATCCGGTCAGTCAGGTTCGTGTGGATGGTTAGACCCAAAGCTCGGACACGCAATGGCTTAACCCGTTCCTTGCGACTCAAGGCGTCGGCTACAACGTTTGCCTTCCCGGGATGGTATTTTATCTCACAATCGTAATCGTTCAATAATTCGACCCATCGCCGTTGTCGCATGTTCAATTCCTTTTGGTCAAAGATGTGCTGCAAACTTTTATGATCAGTGAAGATTGTACACTTGGTTCCGTACAGATAATGTCTCCATATCTTGAGCGCGAATACCACGGCTCCTAATTCCAGATCATGTGTGGTGTAATTCTTCTCGTGAAGTTTTAGCTGTCTGGAAGCATAGGCTATGACCTTCTCTCGCTGCATCAATACACAACCCAATCTCTGGTGAGAGGCGTCACAATATACTACAAAGTCTTCCGTACCATCGGGGAGTGATAGTATCGGGGCGCCACATAACTTATCTTTCAGCAACTGAAACGCTGCTTCCTGCCTTTCCGTCCATTCAAACTTCTTATCCTTTTGGGTTAGCATGGTTAGAGACTGTGCTATTTTAGAAAAGTTCTCGATGAACCTTCTGTAGTAACCCACAAGGCCAAGAAATTGTCGTACTTCAGTAGGAGTTCTAGGGGCGTCCCAATTCTTGATTGCTTCGAGGGGAAAACATTTGAGGAGTTTATGGTAGATGAGTCGATTCCAGACATTTCTGAAAAAGATGTTGGAAGTCACTCAGATGATAAAAATACTCCTGAGATTGATGAAGTAGAGGTTGAAGACATAACTCATGAAGAGTTTCCTCAGTACTTCAGGGAAACAGATGAAGATGAAATATTTCCTGATTTCACTGAGACACCAAACAATTCAGCAAAGAAGAAAGCACAGCAAAGGAGTGCAGAGTTTGTGGAGAAGGTGTTTGGTGCTGATAAACAAGGATCTTCAAATCAATCTGATGAATTGAAGAGTTATTTGAAGAAGTTGAGAGAAATGGATGAGAACCGACCGAAGCCTGAAGCTCAAGGAAACTTCTATAGATTTCATAATGCCAAGTTCAAAGGCAGAGCTCTCGGGTGGACATATTTGGGCAGGCTGAAGTGCATAGCTGCTAAATGGGAAACAGGAATCTTGTATTTTAACAGATTCATTGACTTGCTAACTCTACCGTACTGGGCGGTTAGAGATCTATGCAGATTCCCTATGTCTGGTGCTTCAGTTAGTGGTACTTATGTCGGTTGGTGTGCAGACAAATTGGTTTGGGAGAGTAGAACAAGATGGAATAGATTCAAGCCTCAATATCCCCGAAGGAAAGTTCATAGGGATATTGATCCTCAAACCAATATGAAACGGGTTACTTTGATATACAAAGCACCTGAAGTGATGAGAAAAATACCTTTGATGCCTATGCCACAACATTTCAGTGCTGATTTTATTTTCTGGTATTATGATTGGAGAAAGGCTGAAGCGGTGATTGTGCTGAGAGATGGGAAGGATAAATACAAGCATGTTCATGTATTTGATCCTATGTGGTTGATTAATTGCACTTTTGAAGACATCATCATGCTTTTCTACAATCCGATTTACTTTGAACCGAAAGATGCTGCTCAAGCAAGGAAATATACTCAAGTGGTTGGAGTTTGTTTTGCTTATGACATTAATGCAGGGAGTAATTTGGAGAATAAGCTTGGTAAGAAGCTGAAGATGGCAAATGTTTCGAAACCAGTGAAAAGAACATTTGAGCCTCCAATGACTACTGAGCAGAAGAAACAGCTCAGAATTAAGTTGATGAACAAAGCAATGGACGAAAAGAGAAGACAATCCAATCAATAGTCGAGGGGGAGTTTGTAGATGCGTTTTGCGACTAATGATTGGATACTAACATATGTTAAATAGTGCTGAATGGGCGAAGGTAGTTAAAAGTGGGCGAAGGTAGATTACTTATGGGCGAAGGTAGAAATGGAAGCTGATCAGAGACACATTCGTACCTTGGAAGTGGGCGAATGTGGAAGAACTCCACATTCGACCATATCAACTGGGCGAACGTGCAGAGTCTATATATAGATTTTGTGTTTTTGTGAATGTAATAGAGTTGTTAGTGGTGTATGTGTTCAGGTCAGGTTCCAGGTTATCTTGTGAAAGTCTGTAATTGATCTAGATTAACGTGTGTGTGATTGTAATTGAATGTTTGAGAAAGTTAATCTATGAAAAAGTTTTGAAAATGATATTGATTGTGTTTTGATTAGAGTTTTATCAGTTTGTTCAGAACTAGGGTTTCCGCACCTGGTTTTGTAACTTGTATGATCATATAATCCTGTTTTAGTCAAAATCTTTCGCTTTCAGACCGGCCTCCTTCTCCTTGCCATCTGCATGATGGCAAAAGCCTTCGCAGAAACCAAGCTTTAATCCCTGCTTCACGGAGGAGCTGGAAATGCGGGAAATTACCTCTGTCAGCGCAGGATCATTCCAAACGCGCTTAAATATCTACACAACAGAAAATATCACATCAAAAGTTGCATAAGTCAGTAATCAAATATGTAAAAAGGGGATTTTATAATACTCCAGCGACTCCATCGCTCATCAACCACGCTATCCTCTCATTAGCAGCAACAGCCATGTCGGTGGCTTGTCCAAACAAAGCCTGCACTTTGTCCAACTCCATTTTCGCTTGTGTACAAGAAGACTCCGCCAGAGCTTTTTCTTCTTGGTACTTGGAATTCTCTAAGACTAAATCTTTTATCTTGGCCTCCGCATCAGACAAGGAGGTAGTCGCCTTGAGGAGCTCATCATGCTGAGCATTATATTTCTGGATAGTATCGGCAAGTTCCGCCTGCTTCTCCCCATAAGATTTCTGGCTTTGCTCCACCTCTTTCTTCAAACGAGCATTTTCAAGCTTCAAATCTTTAATAGTGGATCGCAATAGCTCAGTTTCCTGATTGGTCCTCTTACAAGCAACGGACCAATCCTGGGAGGCTTCAGCTTTATCCTTCTTTACCTTCTCCATCTCTTCAACGGCATCTCGGGCCACCTTCTTGTGATGCTCAATCTCTGACCGGATCTCATGACGAGCGCGTTGAAATTCTTCTTCGCGCCCCAGCAAACTGGCTTCTGAGTCCTTCAAATTTTGATAATCCCGCTGGAACTCATTTTCACGCCTAATGAGAGACCCAAGGCCGCTCATACCCAATGAAAGGTTCATCGCCATGTCAATAAACAGAGAACGTCGGTCAACACTATCTTGATAATCGCGCTCGGCGGGAGGAACAGATAGCATGACAAACTCCTGCGCATCAAGCGCATTTGTAAACCGAGTTGTGTCAAGAATGTCCCAGCGCGGCTGATATGGTCTCGGTGAATCCGCTTGACGCGACGAATGCATTCTTCGCCGATGACCGGACTGACCGGAATTACCACCAACACTTGTAGAAGCATCAGTATAAATCACAGTAGAGTCCACTACTATGCGCTTGAAGCCGGAAGGGTTCTCGCCAACAACTTCATCTCCCTTCCCTTTCTCCAGCACAGCCTCAAATCCCTGCGATGAACTCGGCTCGTGCACTTGCTTCAACAATGAATCAGAGCAATCAATATTCAAATTCGGAGTTTCAAACTCATCCACCTTCTTTCCAACATCCTTCTCCACATCAATCACCAAGTCATCTGGGATGGGCTCAGCCTGTGGCGTCACATTCTCCTCCACAACCATCTCAGTTGTATCCGTTGTCATCTCCGCAGTCACACCAACATTTTCAACAGGTTGGTCAGGCGGAGACACCTCCTCCAACACTATAGTGGGCTGCTTCTTCCGAGATTCTGCAAAAGGATGTTGCCCTACATAAAATGTTGTTCACAGAATTTCAACATATTTATTACAAAACACGCAAAAGGGAAACAAAAATATAAGTACCAAACTGATGCCTCAACGTTTTCATTGGAAGATTCTCGTGTACTGGTGGAGGCTTCACAGGAATCTCGAGTTTATCACTCGTTGGCCAAGACAATGGCTTTAAAACATTAATTGGAACCACCGTAATAGGCTCTAGGCGAGGAATACTGCCCGAAGCTCCCGAAGAATGAGGGATCTGAGTTTGTTTCTGATTCAATTCGGCAACTCTCTGCTGATATAACTCTTCGGTAACATTCTCCGACTGACGGACAGGAGATGAGCGTCTAGCGCGCTTATGCTCCAACTCCGAGTCTGACTTGGTCAATTCTTCATCTACCTCCTCAACGATAATGGGAACAGCCGGCGGCTTGGTTTTCTTACTGGCTATAGCACGCTTCCTAGATGTACCCGTGCCTGCCGCGGAAATCACATCTATATAAACATTAAAATATGAGTGAGGAGTAAATTCATGAGTTATAAGGACTAACCAACGGATTTCTTGCGCTCCGAAGTAACTTCCTCAACGTCAATTACGGCCTTTCTGGGGAGTTGTATACCCGCACCTACCTCGAAGAATGCGCTAAATCAATACGCAGGATGCGTACCTACTACGCTTCCTTCGCGCACCAAAGAAACTTTTTAATAATAAACGAAAGGGACAAGATTTATAACCTATTCTGACATATTGCTTCGGAGGATCAACAAGGTTTGGAAACAGAAAATTTCCACTAACTCTCTCAGACAACCGCTGCACACCCACGGCAGTTGGCGTGTACAACACCTTTGCCCCACCACGCTTGGCAAACAATTCAAACAGAGTAACATCTGGACACAGAGAAAAAACATGAACACTAATACAAGAAGGAATATCAACAACAAACCAAGAATGATCTCATTACCTTTTGGAGGATTTGGGTCATGGCCCTCAGGGCAGATAAGACTAATCCCCAGCAAATTCAAAACACTCTTCGGACATTCGTCCATCATCAAGGGAGTAGCATGATCACAGAGTGACTTATACCAATCTTGATCTTTAAATCCCGCCATTGGAGGGAATTCATCTATCTTCTCCTTTAAGCCTACCATCATCCATTGAAAGGGAGCAGGAATAACACCATGGTTGATATAGAAGAACTTATCTTTCCACTCATACATGGACTTCATGTTCTCCGATACAAGTTGCTTCACTTTCCGGCGAATGCCTAAGCTATACCAACCGCTACCACCACGGGCTGCTTCAAGAACATAAAATACATTTAGTCTCTCAAACGAAGCTTCAATCTCCAAAGCTCTGCAAGTGGCCTCAAAATGAAGCAGACGACACCACCCATGAGGGGTCAATTGTGTTGGGTGAATGCCATATTTTAACAAGGCATCCACCACAAATTTGGTAGCCGGTAGACGGAAGCAACATTTAGTGAAAGCTGCTGCATACAACGCTATCTTGCCAGAAGGTGCTTTTAAAGCAGTCTTCCCTTCAGCCGGATGCTCTGGTTCCCATTCAGGCAAGATGCCATATTGATCATGGAAAGTCAAATACGAGGGTTTATCCCACTTAATAGTCGTAGCCTCTATACTTTTTGATGACTCTTTTCCTAGATTTTTGACAGAATCTGACGTCTTGCTAGACTCTTAAACATCTTGTGATTCTTGAGACATGGTTAAAGAAATAATGGTGTTGGGGAAGCAGAGACGTTGAAGAAAGGATTCAAATTTTGAAATAGTTGGAAATGGGAAAAGCCATAATTAAAATTCAATATATAGGCTTTGCAATTAATACGGCTGACGTCGTGCTCAGAAGAATGGACAGACTTTTTTGGGATGAGTCTAATAGGGAAGCGACACGTGTACACCTTATGACAAACAGACGTCACACGCGCCCCACGCGCCCACTCGCCTGACAACCGCCGCTCAACATGCCTGCACACGTCTCAAACTGCAACCAGTCACGTTAGACCCACTCGCCATATGGGCCACTGGTTTCGCAGATCATGGAGAACTGCCACGTGTCCATATCAAACTCCTGACGTGTCAGACAGATGCGGAATTTTGACGTAAATTCCTACCACCCGTTCTCCGCACAAAATTCTCCGCAACCAAAAAACATTCAACAACCGCATATGCGCAAATTACAAGGAAGGGCAAGCTCCCATTAACAACACACATCTTATAAGTCCAGCGCCCCTCACATCTTATCATAACTTCTTAGATAAGAGGTACACTGGACTGGGGGGACTTGATGGGATTGGGTACCGAATACACCATTTCGCATACCCAAACCCGGCACAACATCACCGCGCGGACAAAAGCCCATGCGCAGGAAGTGGTCAAAACACATTAATGACCGGTCAATGGTCAAGGCTCGGTCAAGACTCGGTCAAGGCGAGTATCATGCATGGTCAACAGCCATGCATAAATCACATAACCTCAACATTGAAGGCGGTACAATGTTCCATCATTCCCATTAATTTAGCTTTTCTTATTTCATCACACTAACACAACTAAGGGTGATGGAGACAACCTAACCACGGTTAGGACTTGGGTAATGGTGGCATACGGACTCTCCTATAAAAGGGGTCACATCCCCAATAGGAGAGGACACTTTCTACTGACCTGGAGAGCTATCACACTTGATAGTATCCCCGTTCACCCTGTTTTTGTTATAAACAACTACCTCGTGTAGTCGTCTCCACACCCACACTTTCACTCTTGTTTGCAGGTTCCTCCAGTCCATAGCTGTTAGTGAAGGATCAACCCTGTAGTTACTCATAATCTTATCATCCTTAACCGGTGGTGAGATTATTTGTTTCTTCACAACCCAACGAAAGAAATACCGCAATCGACTTTAATTTTATTAATCCACTTCGCCTTACCGAAACCCCCAATCCCCCGGATATTAATCGACAGGCAATTCATGACTTACCCATTTGTAACCCTTCTTGAATAACTGTCTTTAATGTATGTAGTTATATTAAAAAAAGAAAATAACATATTAATTATATTTAAAAAAAAATGTGTTAAAATCCACACCATCAACATCGGTATTAATAAATAGGAGAAAAATAAACATATAGCCACATTATCATAGCTACGTATGAAATATATGGAAAAAAATCTAATTAATATAAAATGTGAATGCTAATAAACTAATTGAGACCAAAAAAATAAGTTAAGTGACTTTTGAAACACTTTTAAAAAAGTTGGTTACGGCACCTTATATGACAAAAATAACATTCGATTATAATCTTAGCTAAATACGATGATATGTGATCACAACTTATCCTCTCAATCTCATGCGCATAAAAGAAATGGCAAAAATATCAATACAACACAATGAGGAATTGACAAAAATATCAATATAACACGAGGAAAACAACGTCGATACCAATGAGGATTGATAATGTAACGACTACGTCTTGAGTTGAACAAATTTTCAGCGAACAAGATGATCATGTCATATTTAGGTCATATTTAGGTCCATCGTGCCATAGTTGGTCCATCGAACTAGTCAAAATTTCAGCTTTTATATCATTAGACAAAGATAAAAGACTGAAAACTGAAAAGGCCGATCAATAAACATATTAAAGTTTTATATAAAATCGCACGGGTCATATATTTTGATTTTTTTTAATCATAACGAACCAAATCGATTTTGACTGTATAGCTTTGGTACCAATACCCATATTCTTCGTTTTCATGGTATTCGATCAGTGTAAAACAACCGTTGATATTCTCTTGAACATATTTTTTGAGTTAAGATATCTAGTGTCAGCATCATACCGATTTTGTGACGAACCGAACCAACACCAAGCGATTGTCTGTTGCACGTGTGAGGAATCCCACGAGTTAAATGTTGTACGTTACGCACGAGGGTGTTCGATATTTTATAAAATTATATATATAACATTTCCCATCCTTAGGAATAGTAACCTCGCTAAACGCGAAATAAAAGGCCTTCAGTTTCGATTTAATTACGAAAATGCCATCGTAGTAATTTTATTATTAAAACCAAAATAAAAAGCCTTTAGTTTCGCGGCAATTACGAAAATGTCATCGCTTTACTTTTATTAGTAAATCCTCTTTTTCAAGCGGTTTAGGCGCTTTGCTCGGTGCAACGTGCACCAGCGTACCGACAGAACAATACGACTCTCTACGTTGTGTTATCCGATTAGCAGACCCTCGCAGTACCGTTGGTGTAACTCCGCTGTTCATCAGAAAAATCTGTAGCTTTTCACGAATCGGCGCCGGTTATGTTTCTATGCCGCGCTTAGCGCGGCGCGTAATTTACTAGTTTTACATAAAACACAAAACATTATAGTAAACCTATGTGTTGCATATTTTGTTAACATAGACTATTCACATAATTCAAGGTTGAAAAATAAAAGAAAATAATTCAAAGGGAAAGAAAACCCATGTAAAGTAAAAAAGATAATGTATATTTTGGCTTATGATACTTGACATTACATTTGCCTTTGACAATCAACTACAACACATAAAGCAACATGCATCATCCTTTCATTATCATCCACGAGTTCAAATGTTCCTAAATTCAAAAGCTATGTGGACTAAAAGTATGCATCAAACTTGTGTACTATAAGCATCGATATAAGTAAAATGACTACCGTAAAAAGCACTCACATAAAAACTTTACCAAAAAAAGGTAGTATAGAATAGTTGTTAGCATCAATCAAGATAAGGATGTATAAGTTTTAACGATGTCGTACTTTTAGTTTTGTATGATTGCCATTGTTATAAATGCTTTCATTGTCGTCGATGCAAATCACCTTTAAAGTCATGAATATGATTGTCAAGACGGTTTACATTCACAATGAAGGCCTCAAGATGATATTGTCAATGAAACTTAATGGTCAATGTTACGACTTTATCTTGATCCATTCCACAAATACGTGGAGTAACACTAATTGAAATTTTGATGATTTTCAACTGACTATATGTGCAAAACTAGCCATGTTTGGCTAAATTTTTCCAAAACTCCTTATGACGTCTCCATCCTCAAAAGCTCATTTTTCTCATAAGTCACAAATTGTGACTTATGACTTTTGCCTTATTTTCTCCTTTTCAAAGACCAAAATCTTCCAAAAGTTCTTTTCCAAACAATTACCCAAACACTTTTCTCCCATTTTCTCCCTTTCCCCATAACTCATAAGTCAAAAGGAGCTTCACAAATGGAGAGCCAAACATCACCTATACTTTTATTTTATAAGTGAATACTACCTCAAATTAGTTATTTTATACCGTTGGTCCTCATGATTTAATAATTACACAGTTGGTTCTAGTGGTTGTAAAAGTGTAACACATGCGGTCCTTAACATGAATGAACACTAAGTTTTTCAGTTAAATAGGAATGAAATGACCAAATTGCCTTTAATGTAAGAAAACATTTGTAATTAAGTAAATAATGAGAGAACAAAACACAATCATGGTCACGGGACCTGGCGGCACGTAAGTCTGCAATGGCGCCTGAGCGAAGATCACGGTCAACAGAAAATGTGTTGAGGAAGAGATCATAAAGTAGAGTTGATAGCAAAGTGGAGGAGTGTGACACCCGCCAGATTTCCGGGTTAACATCCGTACACACTCTCACCATTTTGTCAATTCCAGTTATGCATTAGACATTTTATTACAATACATGTGTCACCCCGAGTCTAGCAAGACCCATAATAGTTTAGGAATCCATTTCAATGACCCGTTTAGCCATGCAAACCCGGGCATTCGTGAAACATTTTGTGAATGCTCAGCACATAAAATCATAGAATTTAACTATTCATTAATGAGATTCTCAAAACGAATGTATCATAAGTTAACAAATCAATTCAACACATGTTAAAGGTGAATTAACACATGACATATTATGTAGATAACACAATGTCAATAACATTTAACAATGTCACACCTATCTTATCAATACCGAAGCAGAAGAACACATGCACACAAACACATACCAATCGATTTTTTCAAGTGTGTAGATTAAATGGGTTTGAAAACATATGTACATATATAGTCAATCGGCAACACAAGATGAATATTCATGTATGTATGTATATATATATATACACACACACTAGCTAATTGCCCTGGGAGGGTCCCGGGGTTGAAAAATCTAATTTTACGTGATAACCTATTGCAAATGGCTCAAGTTAACTAACCACAAAATCTCTCAATCATTGCATGTTCATAGTATTCTAATCAGTAATAACTCATATTCCCTAATCTAAAACCTAATCAGTAATCATCTAAAGAATCACTTATGTAAGCTGCAACTATATAAAAACTCATCACATCTCTCTAATTTCTCACATTCTAATGGCTCTTGTAATTCCTAACCTAATCAACTAAACAAACACTTAAGTTGGAAGTTGTAATCATTGCATCTCATTATGCCACGTGGCATAATCAAGAGATGGTTGAGGTCACCATTGAACGCCACGTCAGCAACTATCAATTCTTTTCGGGAGCGTCCCGGGGTTGAAAAATATAACCATTCTAATAATACTAATACTAATAGTAATAATTATTACTCTTGTAATTAAATAAATTAAAAAATAACCTTGCTATAAGGTGACACCATGTGTTGCAGTGTTCCGCGATTCTTTCTCCTAACTTCTCTTGATGAAGTATACCTAGTAAAATTCCAATGATAACATGGCGATTAGGCTGATTTTCAACGTCGTAGATAAGAACCTGGTTTAAAAGAAAAAAACATGATTAATGAATAACATGAACACTTTGTGTGTTTTTTTCCTGTATGAACGAAACCCCACAAAAATTAGTCGATTTTTCTCCGTTTTTTATATAGGACTATGGTACTCGTTGGAAAGATAATAAAACGCTCGTTAATTTGGTGTAATTTTTTTCTTTAAAAAATCCCGTATATAAAAGATATAAACGTTTAAAAATTATGGGAGGAAACATGAGAAAGAAAATTTTAAATTTATTTTTAAATTCTTTTTTTTTCCTAAAATAACTCAATTTAATTTAGGGTTTTATGTTTATCTTTTTTTTTTAATTAAAAAAGTAAATAGTTCAAAAACACTAAAATCTTTCAATTATGATGTCACGTGGCACTCTCAAGGGGAGGTTGAAGCCTCATTGCACGCCACATCAGCATATACGTTTTCTTTATATATATATATATATATATGTAAACACAATCGCACAAGTGTATGTTATTGGAACTTTCATGGAACATACAATATACATAAGTATCCATATGAACGACTGCACACAAATGTACATATGTATGTGAGTTAATCTAACCAATATACATACATACATACATATCGTAACACCCCAACCGATGGCAGAAACATCGGGATGTCACGTTAGAGAGGTTTTGCTTCAGGAGAAAGGTGTGGAATTAATGTTAGGAATTGGAGTGGACAAACCGAGGACTAAGGTGAATCCGTTTGGTGATGGTAAACCTAGAGAGGTTTTACGTCAGGAGAAAGGTGTGGATTATCGGAATTGAATACTTTGAGATGACACGCGAAGCTTTAGACTCCAAGCGGATCCCTTGATCATTGCCAACTCACCTCCCATAGAACATATGCCTCTACAAAGTTTGATCAATTCGCGTTTTTCACTTATTTAATGAAATTTAACGCGCATACCGCATTTGAATTGGTTTTTTATTTTTTCTAAAAGTAGAAAAAACTATAACAACATTAACAACTAACAAAAATATTGTAGAACAAAAGAAGAAAGTGTTCCTCTCTGTTACCAAGTATGTTAAGATTTGATAATTTTCAAATATTGCAGATAAAGGTCTTCATTAGTACTTAACGGTAGTGAACAGTTGTTAGGAGTTTAATTCTTAGAGATGATAAAGGATAACGAAGATTAATGTTGTGTTTTCCCAGAAGGACTGAATCTATTGTTCAAGCTTCCCGAATCTATTGTTAAAATCTTTGACTATACGTGGTTGATGATGTCAAGTTTAAGTCGTTGATTCATTTGGAAATCGAAAACACCTATATAGACGTTTGATTAGGGTTAAGACCTTTGTTTTTTATTTTTTTAACTTTTTAAAATAGTTATATTAAAAAAATTTTAAAAATAAAAAGCAAATTCAAAACACCAAAAAATACCCCAAAATAAAACTTTGATCCAAAGCGCCTCGCTTTGACCAAAGCTAGGCGCTTTGGATCAAAATATTCAATTTTTCTGCCTCCTCCTGCCACGTCGTATGATTTGACCCCAAACGTCTCGCTTAGGCCAAAGCGATGCGCTTTGGGGGGTTGAAATAGAAATAGGGGGTGTGAATAGCTGGAGCCTTATTTTATATTTTGTTGACAAATAAAAGTTAGATATATTGCAATAGTTTTCTTATTATCACTTTCAGGTATTAATCAAATCACATATATAATTTCATTTTATGAACATAAAAGTAAGACTTCAAAATGAATGAGATATAATTTTAACAAATTATCTTTTATAAATACCTGACAATGACGATGCTTCTCATTATCTTATACAAAAGCACGTAGCTTTGACGATGCTCGTGAGATCGATTATTGCTATGGATCAAATGCCTCATCTCAGAGATGCTTCCAACGTAAATCCGCATCACTTAAATGTACTAAGATCATACATAATTTTACTAGCAAAGTACAACATGGATTAAAAGATTTCATTTTTTTTACCCGTGACCACGGGTCTTTAACCTAGTTTATAATATTTAAAAATAAATTATTATGTTACCCGGTTTCTTAAATCCGGTCCGACCGGTTAAACCAGTCTGACCAGTGAACCAGTGTAATGTTTGGTTGATTGTCCGATCTGATTATGAAAACATTGCCCGAAAGCTCGACCAAAACCACAACCCTTGAGCTAAGGCCCTTCGGTGTGGAGCCGGCATAGGGTGGGCAAGCCCATGCCGCCCCGGCAAACACCGCCCCCCTATGCCCCGGCACGGCATGGCGGCATGAATATGACTTTGGTGCCGGGCCAAGAATCAACTTTAAAGGGTTTTTTTAATTAATTAAAAAAGATATTAAATGATGATGGGCGTCCTACCACACTATTGGACCATCATCTTCATGATGCTTTACTCTACGCTGACGTGACAGCTGAGGTGGAGGACCATCCTCCACACCCAAAGGGCTAAGGTGGTTGAAATTGACATGTTTGGAAAGTACGAGTGTTTGTTTGGTGAAGATCAAGATAGTGAGATCTGAGAAAAAACCAAACCAAACCAAAGGAAACCAAGGCTTACTCTTTAATATCAGTTAGTTTAGTTTAGTTTGTCGGCAGGTAGGCAGCAGGGAAGGCTGAGCAGTCAGGATTAATCGATCCTCTCTCAAAGGTTACAGATGTAGATTTATTTGTTTCAACGAATTTGAGGGTTTCAGTTCAGTAGCATCTTGCACAATGCGTATTTTTTTTTTTTATCTTAGGTTTTCCTTTTTTTTCTTTTTCAATCAGGGGTTCAACTTCTGCCGCAATGTTTTAAAAAGATTTCCTTACTTTACTTTGATTCTTTCTTTCTTTCTTTCTTTCTTTCTGTTAACATTCAAATTTATTATTATTATTATTATTATTATTATTATTATTATTATTATTATTATTATTATTATTATTATTATTATTATTATTTTACATTCACCAGCAAGCAATAAGTAATGTAATAATTAGCCTATTTCTTTCATTATCACTGATACCTAAATGATTAACTCAAATTAGGTGAAAGAAAGCAAAATGCATACTCGTTTTGCCAATTGTTTGTTTGTTTGTTACCTCTGCACTGATGCCAAATTCAGGAAAGTCACCCTATATATAAACAGCAACAGCAACGCATCATTTTATATATAGTGCCAATTGCTTACCATAACCTCACACCCTATGCAGACTGACATTACAAACGTCTGTCTGTCTGTCAGTCAGTTAGGAATATTATTCTTCAAAGACTTTTATCCCAAGGGTTGAGTACACCCTCACTGTCCCTACCTTTAGTCAATCTTGTATTATACATGCCTATGATGTCCGTCTGTGCTTTATCTGTCTTAACACATTTTTTCCATCCCTAGTTACTTCCGCTACATCTGCCCGCTTAGATTAGCATTTTAGCTACAGCATTGATATTTAAGGCTAGGCAAGGCTTGTTTACATTTTTCTACATTTAAGGGTTTTCCGTTTTGTTATTTGCAGGTATGCTTCTTCAGAAGATGATGATGTTTCCTCCCCGCTTTTCATCAGCGGATTAACTTTCTTATCATTAGTTTGGGGAGACAGAATCTCATATATTATTATTATTATTATTATTGAGATCTGGGAACTGATTTCAAACTTGTGAAGTAAGCTGCCTGCCAGAAAAAAAAAAATGATTAACAAGTCACTTTTCTTAACTTACCTGTACCTATTAATCTACATTCTTCTCTCATCTGGGGTCATTTTGTACAACAAGGTAACTACTATACTTTGCGCAATATGTCTTAATATTTATGTCACTGGTTACTCATAATTATCGGCCAATGGATATATGTGTACCCTTAGAATTTGGTGCAGAGATTTTGTTTCTGCAAATGGAAACTCTTTAAGTCCTGTAATAATGAAATTCGCAGGCATACGCATCTCTGTAAATTAGTAATATCTCCTGATGCACACTATAGATCAGTTACATTTCATAAACTCAACATATTTTGGTCAATGCAACTATTCCCAAGTTTTACATCTTTTCAAATGTATGAGCAGTGTGCTGAAGTTGATAAGTGCTTATGGGACGATGATGGTTTTTGACTCTTTTTGGAGTTAGCTATGAGTATAAATCATTTGCACGCATTTTATATTTATTTTACCTGTCCAAAGAAGTTTCATCGTGCATACGACCTTATTTTTTATTTGCAGTGGGTTCTCTCTCGAAACTACTTTAATTTTCCATTCCCTATCACACTTACTATGATACACATGGGCTTTTCTGGAGCTGTAGCATTCCTTCTTGTTCGTGTTTTCAAGGTACCGTTCTTTTCTTTTTTAATTAAAGTTTTAAGTACTCTTCAGAATACCTTATTGTTGAGTATGTTTCAAGTAATACGAACCCTTAAGTGATTTGAAATGCTTAAGATGTACATGTATAATCTTGCAATGATACATATTCATTGCACCTAGTTCAACCTTCAACTCTAAAGTCTGAACCAAGGTTGTGACTCGTCTTTTTTCACTATCATGCTGCAGGTTGTTGCTCCTGTTAAAATGACGTTTGAAATGTAAGATATCTAACTAAAGTGATATAATCATTTTACTTGCATTCTTCCACTAAATTTTGTTTTCCCTGGGCATTGTAGATACGCAACATGTGTAATTCCCATCAGCGCCTTCTTTGCATCAAGCCTCTGGTATGCATGACATTGATCGGATCTATTTAAAACGTATATTTTAGAAAATGTTGGTGGCTATATTTTTACAAAAAGTAGGTTGGCAGGTTTGGCAACACGGCTTACTTGCATATATCAGTGGCCTTTATTCAGATGCTGAAAGCGCTAAGTATGTAAAAGTACAAATCAACATATGCTTATCAGATAGATTGATAATAACTAGCTAATGAAAACTATGATGCAGTGCCGGTGGCAACGCTTATCATGGCTGTTTTATGTGGCACGGACAAGCTACGGTGGGATGTGCTCTTGAACATGTTGCTGGTCAGCGTTGGAGTTGTGATCTCGTCATATGGAGAAATACATTTTAACGTGGTTGGCACACTTTATCAATGCACGGGCATCTTTGCAGAAGCTTTGAGGCTAGTCTTAACTCAAGTCCTCCTGCAAAAAAAGGGTTTAACTTTGAACCCAATTACAAGCTTGTATTACATAGCTCCATGCAGGTACTTGCATTATATAACGTGTATTCGATGTATTTTTATTTTATAAATAATTGGGTGGTTTTTCGGTGTTCCAGTTTTGCATTTCTGTTTGTGCCTTGGTATTTCTTGGAGAAGACGGGAATGCAAGTTTCACAGATACAATTCAATTTTTGGATTTTCTTTTCCAACGCCGTATGTGCTCTAGCATTGAACTTCTCAATTTTTCTAGTCATTGGTAGAACTGGAGCGGTTACCATTCGAGTTGCTGGCGTGCTGAAAGATTGGATACTTATAGCTCTTTCGACGGTGATATTTCCAGAATCCACCATTACTGGGCTGAATATTATTGGTTATGCCATAGGTAAGATGTCTGTTGGGCTGGACTGTACGGCTAGTGAATTTTATATAAGCATTACTATTACTATTACTATTACTGATTGATGATTATTTTTGTGTGCAGCACTTTGTGGTGTGGTCATGTACAACTACATAAAGGTGAAGGACGTCAAAGCGGCCCAACTACCTCCTGATAGCATCCCTGAGCGAATGACTAAGGTTAGTTTGCTAAAAAATTTCAGTTTCATTTTATTTTTTAATCACTTTTTTAACTGCCTGTTGAGTTCTTCACTTTGCTCCATTTATTCAAATGAAAAGTTGGTTAAAAGAAGAACATGTCAAATGGTATTGGCCATATAATTGAAAGGGGAACATGTCAAATGGGTGTGAACATTGCCCATAGTTTCCAATATTGCATATAACACTCTACATCGGTTTATTAAATAACTCAGATTATTATTGTAATGAGATTGTTCTTGTAACAAAAAAGTGTTTTGTGGGTCGCTATTTCAACCCGAATCCATTTAACCTGTTGCCCAATCCCACCAATCTACGCCTTTATATTATGTTGGAATTGTCAAAACAAATCCAGTGTTTTAGCTTGTGTTACCAAGATTTTATTTTCTTGTTATACAACCAGGATTGGAAGATGGAGAAGAAGTCTTCTAATGTGTTTGCTCCTGATGACGACAACACTGATGATACGGTTAGGTCAGTATCAGATGTAGATGAAGAGATGCCTCTTATGGGGTCTTCAAGGTTGTCTCATATTGGGCGTTCACAGCTTAGTGGCCGAGATGCATAATCACCATACACGAAATACATATAATATACTTTTAGAGATGTTCATGTTGATTTATTCATCAAAAGTAAAACTAAAGGGGTGTGTCTTTTGTATCATGAGTTAAATTTTGATTTTTTCATTCATAGCAAGTATGGTGTGTTTAAATTATTAGAACGACAATTGCTATTTGTTGTATATCAAAAAAGAAATTGTTAATATCTACTGTAGAAATGCAAGTAAAGTAACTTTAAACTAGGATTCTATTACCCCGCGCTTCGCGACGGGAGCTCCTGTTACGTTGAGGGTTTGGTGGACATAAAAGATGGTGCGTCGCTGTGGGAGCTCCTGTTGCGTGTGGAGGGTTTCGTGGACATAAAAGATAATATTAAGTGACTGTTATTCTCGCGTGAGCTTCAAAAAATACTCGCAACTAAAAGTTAAAAGTTTGGTGGTCAAAGATTGAAAGCCTAAAAGATAAAAGTGTGGTGGTCAAAGCTTAGTGGTCAGATTAAAAGAAAATAAAGTATATAAGTTTTTGAGAAAGTTAGTGCTTAAAGTTTGATGGTCAAAATGAAAATAAAGTAAAGACACTGTATAAGTGTCTTTATTTTATTAGATATACTATAATATGCACGTCTCAGTGTCAATGTATACGTATGACACATTCAGTGCAGATTCCTGATTAGCCCAACCCAAAAGTTATATTTAAATCGTACTAAGAGGAAATCTTCTATATCTATAATAACTTATAATAAAAGAATTGAGTTTGTGTGAGGTGACATTCAATTGAATGTGCCATGTGGCATCATGTGAAACTTTCTTTTAAATTTATTTATTTTGTATTTTAAATAAAATCTATATCTATATTATCTTAAAATTTTAAATATGTTAATTAATATCTTTTCCTTATTTTCCTCTCACATTTTTTAAATGTTAGTGAACTATTAATTATTTTAAAATTTCAAATATGTTAATTAATATTTTTATCTTTATTTTTTTCTTATTTTCCGCTCACAATTTTTAAACGTTAGTAACTTTTATGTATGACATTTTTTTGAAAAAAAAAAATTACACCAAATTAACGATCGCTTTATTATCTTTCCAACGAGCACCATATATAGTGCTATACAAAAACGAAAAAAATGTTTTTTTAGTGAGTTTTTGTTCATGCAGAAAAAAACACAATGTATTTAGGTAATTTCTTAATCATATATAGGCAAGTCACTAATCATGTTATGATAGTATATATGTTTTTGAACGTACCATTACATATATGAATTGCCCATGTTCATGTGCTATAACGATATGTTTAGCATTAAAAGAGGTTGAGATTTTTTAATCTACTGGGAACGCAGCATGAGAACCCCTTTTGATAGTATAAACATTATAACAACTTTCTTTAACATTAAAAGATGTTGAGACTATTTATTTCTTTTATTAAGTAATATTAGATTTTTCAACCCCGGGCAGCTAGTATATAATAAACCAAAGCATTTTTAATGACATGTCATAATATTATGTAATCTCTCTTTTGAGAGATGCCACATAGGATGTGATGTGGCAACTCTAGACCAATTAAACAAAAAGGAATAAATATGGTTTAAATATGATTTAACATAATCTATTAAATACCTAATCTACTAAATGTAAATATTAAAACTTTATTATTTTTTCTCTCATGTTTCATCTCATAACTTTTAAATGTTAATATATTTTATATACGAGATTTTTTAAAGAAAAAAATTACACCAAATTAACGAGCGTTTTATTACTCGCGGACCAAGGTGACGTCATCGCGTGAAAACGCCGATGCGTCTCTGAGCTGCTTAGTCCGCGATGAGTTGCTCACTAAGAGCATTACTCGCGGACCAAGGTGACGTCATCGCGTGAAAACGCCGATGCGTCTTTGAGCTGCTTAGTCCGCGATGAGTTGCTCACTAAAAGCGTTACTCACAGACCAAGGTGACGTCATCGCGTGAAAACGCCGATGCGTCTCTTAACAAGATGTCATTATGACCAAAATTAATGTGTCTGCTATATAACTGAATGTAGAGGAAAACATATAACATTGATAGGGCCTAAAGCCTTGCAGTACAAATACATGATGATGCTAAGATTTGTCTAACTACATGTAGCAGATGCGTAGTTAAGTCGCGTTCCATGATCTTGGGATTGGGGTGTCGTCCAAGCGTTCCAATGCGTAGGCACCTTTCCCGAGCACCTCTTGTATCTTGTAAGGGCCTTCCCAAGTTGGTGCAAGTTTGCCGAGTGCTTTCGCTATTGAGGCCTCATTGAGGCGAAAGACGAAATCCCCTACTTCAAAGTGCATCTTCTTGACACGGGCGTTGTAGTAACGCTCCAATTGTCGCTTTTATTTGGCTTCCTTGAATGCGGCTAGCTCTCGGCGTTCCTCTAGGAGGTCTAGGTTGAGGCGGAGTTCAGCGTCGTTGTTTGTTTTTGAGGCCAGGAGCACGCGTGCGGATGGGCATCCGATTTCTGCGGGGATTATAGCTTCAGTTCCATACGTTAGGCTGAATGGCGTTTCCCCGTTGCTTGTTTTTTGTTAGCGTTCGATGTGCCCATAGGACGTTCGGTATTTCATTGACCCATCCTGACCGCCTTGTGTTCAAACGTGCTTTGATACCGTCAACGATACTGCGGTTTGCGCGTTCAACCTGTCCGTTAGCTTGCGGGTGAGCGACTGAGGTGAAAGTTTGCTCTACGCCCATGCTAGTTAGCC